>OVAY01003312.1:0-11912 GCA_900406395.1 Kernera saxatilis
CATCATTATTATCGGTGAATATTATGTATAAAGTACACGTTTATTTAAATATAATTTGTATATTTATTATCTTACTACGTTAATATAATATTATTCGGATATTTATAATATTAGCATGTTACAAGTATCGTATAATTGGGTTGACACGATAAATATTAAATTATCGCAATAATATATTAGTTAACATGCTAACCAAATATTTATCCACTACAAACCACACATTTTTACGATATACAATGGTGAATTGTGTTTTGGACTTTATTATCTTACCGCGTTAATACAAATATTATCCAGATATTTAGTATGTTAGCACGTTAGAATGTCGGATATTATTTGTTAGCATGGTACATGTGTTGGATATTATCGTTAGCACAGTAAGATACTATATGATAATTGGACTAATACGATAAAGATAAATTTATGCCGATAATATAGTAATTAGCTTGTTAACCAAATAGTTATCTACTCAAAACTACATACGGTTTTATGATTCCGGTGATAAATAGTGTTTTCCGAATTTTGATAAATAGTATCGGTGGCGGATGAACAGTATTACCGACCATATAATGTCGGAAAAAAAGTTTTTAGGTCAATGGCATTTTATGTAATAAAAAAAATGGAGAAGGATACTTTTGGGTTAAAAAAATTTCTCTTTGCTATTTAGTTAATTTAAAATTATTCATTGTTTTTTTTTTTTTTTTTTTATAACCCATGTGTCTGGACCCTTATGGCCCAACTAGCACCGCGTCCAAACGGATCTGGTGTGGTCCTGGAAGCCAAACGGAAGCCATGTTAAATCCGTTGTGGCCAGGAATCGAACCCTGGTGGCGGTACTCACAGCTGTGAGCCCTTTACCACCAGACCACGACCGCCTGGTTAAATTATTCATTGTTATATAACTAAATAAATGATCAACTATTAATATTCACCAAATTCACCCTAACTATAATACTATAGTTACTTAATACGTAAAGCCACGGTTCTTTCCCAAAGTACATCGAGCAAAATGCAATTCTATTTATAGCAATCAACAATGCAAATTGTACAAACAGAGTAAAAAAAGAATTTGTAAACAATCTTTGATGATATCAAAATTACATTACATGAAATTTAAAATCAAGAAAGTTAGCAAACATCATTTTTAAGTTAAAGCATATATTAAAATAAAAAAGAGTACAATAAAAAAAGCATTATAATAATCCTTTGGAAAAAGTCTGAAATTAAATAAGCAAACATACATTATTGTTTTATTATTAATTTATTCAATTACCCCTTGCACATTCGGTTTCGCATAAACCTTTGGCGTTGGGATAATCTTGGTCTGCATAACAAATATTGTGTGGAGCTCCATGTTCAAAGCAGCACCACCAATTCTTTTCATGCTTGCCAATGCTTATGACACACGGTGGTTTAAAATTATCAATCAACGATCTCTCTATCTTTCCGGCATCCATCCTCTTACCTACATATTGATTTGAAACACACAAACAAAACTTTGGCGATCAAGAACAAAAAAAACAGAGGACATTTGATATATACGTTCATATATATGAGAAAAAAGAAAAACTATACGTACATTCATGTAGAGCAAAGTGGGAGACTATGACTATGCATATAAGAGCAATATGTGATGATTTCATGGTGTGGATGTGTCAAAGGACCTTGTTGTGTATTCTCGTTGTCTTATTGAGTTGTTGTAATTTGTGAATACAAAACTTAATCAATATAAATATATATATATATAGAGAGAGAGAGATAGAGAGAAAGAAATCCTCCATATGTACATATTTCATAAATTTCCAATTTGCCATATTTTAAATATTGCATATATACCAATTTTTATTTTCTGGTTTACATTTTTTTATATTGGTAGAAAGATTTGTGTAGAATTTGTTGATAATAAAAGTTGATGAACTTTTAAAAGTTAGTAGTTTTAACAAATAAATCTATCAATATTTAAATATTTTTATCAGAATTCAAATTGGAAGTACACAATCTACATAAATGGTGTCATGCAGATTTTTCTGTATTTATAATAATTTATTTTAAATATAGAAACAAATAATTATTTGTTTATATCTTTCTATAAACTTTCAAATAGTATTCTTCCTATTTTTAGGTATGTTTACTTTGTTTAGATAAGTTTTTTCTTTGTGCAATATAGTCTACGGCATAATAATTCCATTTTTTATTTTTTGAAAAATAATTAATTCCATTTTTTCCGTTCTTCTTTTTTAGGCATCATTCTCATGCGATTTTTTTCTTAGACGAACCAATCATTTTTTTTTTTTTGCTACGAATGTTAATATCATTAAAAATGAAAGTTGAGGTATTACATGAGTATTACCTAAGTTAATGTAATCTTGGCAAAAAAAGAAGTAAAAACAAGATTACAGTTCGATTTGGGTAGAAATTGAGCTAAGTCATTGAATCCACTTGAGCATCAGGTGTCGGAAGCGGTTCCTGTGTCGCCGGGCTGTGATAGTGTTACGAACTTCCCGGTCTATGCTCTTGAATATTGTCTGATGAGGGATTGACTGAGAATTATGCAAGATGTTGTTCCTCTGCTTCCACAAATGGTATATTGTTGCTTGTGCAGCCACTTTCCTGAGGAGAGTAGGTGCTCTGCTGCTACTGTTCGCTCTTGTCCAAGAGAGGAGTTCCGACCAGGAGCGAAATTCATGTTGTGACGGTGTTAGCCTCGAGAACACTAGTTTCCAGGTCAAAGACGAGAACTCACAAGAGAGTAGTAAGTGATCCCTAGATTCTGAGTGTGTTGAACAGAAGCAGCATAGAAGTGATTGGGTAACACCCCATGCTGCTAGTCTCTCTCTCGTTGGCAATCTGTTTAAATGTGTTACCCACATGTTGAAAGCGTGTTTGGGCACAACCCCCTTGAACCAGATCGCATCGGTCCATTCTTTCTCACCACTTCGCGGTCGGAGAGCTTCCCAAGTTCTTGCCGACGAGAAACCCTGACAATCAACCTCATTTACAACCCAACAATGAGAGTCTGAGGGAGAGTTTAACCTTGGCACGGGAATGGTTGTCAGGTGAATATGCAGACTCAAAGCATTCTCTGATCTTGGAGGCGGTAGAATCCATCCTTCACTACCACAGATCTCTGCCACCTTTGCTGATAACGGGATACGTAAATCTCTCGGACCATCATCTCCCATATGTTTGATGAGAGGCCCGAGAGGGGTCCAATTATCATGACAAAAAAACGTGTTTTGGCCATTACCAAGAACCACTTTCAAGAAGCGCTCTGCAAGAGGTCTGAGATTCAACAGAGCTTTCCAGGTCCACGAGTCCCTTGGTGATTCTGTAATGCTCTAGAAACTTCTATTTCTCAGGTTGTGAAGCTTGTGCCATGATGCCCAGAGCGAGCCTTTGTCTGCAAACAGAAGCCATATGAATCGTAGGCATAGCGTTGCATTCCATTCTGAGTACCTTCTGAGACTAACACCGCCCTCTTTCTTAGGTAGACATACACCAGACCATGCCACTTTTGCACCCTTTCTCATTTCGATGTTTCCTGACCAGAGAAATCTGGAGCACAAAGATTCAATCTTCCGCACACAACCCTTGGGAAGCAGAAAAGTGGACATCCAGAAGTTCACAGTACCAGATATGACCGAGGCTATCAGCTGGACCCTGCCTGCGAAAGAAAGGCATTTGACTGCCCAAGACCTGAATCTGTTTGTGATCTTCTCCAGGAGGGGATCATACTCGTGAACCCTCAGCTTTCTACACATCAGAGGTAGGCCCAAGTATCTTATTGGTAGGGAACCAGTAGGGAATCCGAACCTAGTAATAGAAGAGGATTCACTATAGTCCACGCCAGCCAGATACAACTGCGTTTTATCTCTGTTAACTTGCAGACCCGACCAGGAGGCAAAATCATCCAGAGCCTCGCTAATCCCATGTAGCGAAGAGCATCCTCCATCAAAGAAAACCATAACGTCATCTGCAAACATCAGGTGAGATAGAGACAGTTCTTTAGTGTTAGGATGGTAATGTATGTATCCAGCTTCAAATCGAGATTTCAGCAGCTTCGAGAAAACCTCCATTGTAAGAACAAACAAGTAAGGAGATAATGGGTCTCCTTGCCTCAAACCCTTTGTGCTTTTGAAGAAGCCTCCTGAACTGCCGTTTACCGAGACTGTAAAAGTGGGTGTTGAGATACACTCTTCAATCCAGTTGATGAATTTTTCTGGAAGCAAAAGAGCTCTCAAGGCCGAGATTAAGAAGTCCCACCTCACTGAGTCAAAAGCTTTTTTGAGATCGACTTTGAGCATTCCTCGTGGGCCGATATGCTTTTGGTTGTACCCGTGTACTATCTCAGTTGCTAAGAGCACGTTTTCTGCAAGCATTCTCCCTGGCAAAAAAGCTGATTGGGAGGGAGATATAATCGTTGCCAGCAGCCTCTGAAACCTGGACGCCAAGAGCTTTGCAATTACCTTATACATGGTATTAAGGCAAGAGATGGGACGGAAATCTGTAGTTCTCGAAGCATTTGGAGTTTTAGGAATAAGTACCAGCGTGGTTGCATTCCACTGTTTTAACAGCTTCCCAGAGATAAAGAACTCTCTCACTGCATCTATTACCTCTGGCCCCACTGTACTCCAACACCCTTTGAAGAACTCCGCGGAGAAACCGTCTGGCCCACTTGTTTTATTTCTAGGCAGAGAGAAGAAAGCATTTCTGATGTCAATGTCCGAGAATGGCTTCTCCAGATCGTTGAATTGGCTTCGGGTGCATCTATATGGGAGGAGAATGTCCATGTCACTCTGCTCAAGCAAAGATGGCCCTACGTCACTACTCTGAAGGTTAAAGAAGTAACTGACACAGTGGTCTCTGATACCGTCCTGTGTATCTAATCGAATACCATCGTTTCCTTCCCGGTAATGGATAGTATTGATTGACTTCCTCGAATCGGCCATTCTGTGAAAATAGGAAGTATTCGAATCTCCATCTTTCAGCCACGAAACCCTCGATTGTTCTTAGAAAAAAGTCTCTTCGGCCGAGGAAAGAACGCTCCATTTTCTCTGAGCCTCCAGCTCTCTTGCAGCGTTTAAAGAACTTGGGTCGGCAAGCGTTCGTCTCTGGTAACGCAACAACAGGACATGAGCCTCTTCTACCCTTTTTTCCAGGTTTGAGTAGTTATCTCTGCTGAATACTCTAATATGCTTTTTCAGCTCTTTCAGCTTTTTCGACACTCTTAACATGCTTGAGCCAACGATATTTGTAGAGAACCACTTAACAGCAGCGAGCTGAACGAAATCTGTATTTTGGAGAAGATAGTTAAAGAATTTGAATGGTCTCTTTACCCTCTGCTCCATTGAATCAATGATCACTCCACAGGAAGTGTGATCGGAGAAGTCTGGTTCTCCAAATAAAGCGTAAGCTGAACCGAAAGCTGCTGACCAGTTTTCATTAACCAAAACCCTGTCGAGCTTCTTAGCTACTGGTCTGGTACTGCTTTTGTTCCACCAAGTGAATGAATTTCCTCGATAGACACGGTCAGAGAGCTCGGCATCCAAGAGACAGGCCCTGAAGTCTCTGGTTCTTCGATCCACATTTAATGACGGAGCTTGAGAATGCTCTATGGGATTCAAGACTAGGTTGAAGTCCCCAAGAACTACCTACGGTTTATTGGCAGCAGTCTGGGATTTGCCAAACTCGACCAGGCCCCTCCACAACTCTTTCCTCCTATCCTCTTCATTTGAAGCGTAAACTATTGAAACCACTATCCACAAGTTGGAGTCAGGAAGCAATACCTCACATGATATCATTTGAAGTGATTTTTTCAACGACCACCACCCGCACTGACGGGTCCCATAGCAGCCAAATTTTACCCAAATATGAGAAACTATAGTTATCTTCAAAAAACCAGCCCGGAAGTAACTCGTTGACAAACTTCTTAATCTTCGGCTGTTTGACATGTGTTTCTATAACACCTCCAAAAAGTGGTTTATTTAATTTATGCCACTTCTTAAATCCGCTGCGGTGACTGGAAATATTGAATCCGCGGACGTTCCAACAAAAAAGCTTTGTACACATATTTAAGCGAATGGTTTGAGGCCCTTGCCTCTAGTTTCCTTCTGCTTACGCTTAGACAAAATCTCGACGAACCCTTCCGAGTCGTTTCCTGATGAAGAGACATCCGAAGAATCTTCATTTACATCCGAATCAGGGAGCTGTGATTCCTTCTCCCGAGATTGAATGCTTGAGACGGGGTTGATCTTTTCGGAGATCTTTAGCGCACTAGACTGTCCAATCATTTTCTTATCTTGTTTGCCTGTTATATTGGTTTTTTTTTTTTTTATAACAACCTTTTGTATTGTTTCTATAATTCTTTTGACGTATTGGCTCGTTGTTGGCTCTAACTAAGCCTATGAGTTTTTTAGCCAAAAAAAAACTAAGCCTATTGTTTTTATGCGTACGATGTTCTGATGTTTTTCGTCATGGGAATAAAAATATGTGTTTCTGTATTTTCAGCTAAATACCTTAATGCTTTATTCAAATAAATTTAATGGTATTGGTAATGAAAAGTTATTATTACGTTTTTTTGGAAAAAATTGCAAAACAAAACCCAAAAAATATTTGTTTCACGTAAAATAATGCAATAAGAGACAATTCTTAACTTGAGTGACATATTGCGAAAATCTAAAATGTTCAGGGACTTGAAGTGAAATACTAATAAAAAACAGAGCTTTTTGTATTGAGCAATTTTTGTAAAATGGGTTCTGTTTCGATTATCTTTTGAACCTTAATACATGCTATCCAATGGAAAATACCAATCTCTGGTGTTTTTCTTCTCTCGGTGTCACCTTGTTCGAAAAAGCTTTTGTCGTCTCCGCTTACCTAACGGTATGATATAGTGATATGCGTCATCTCTCTTAGTACTGTACTGGCAGTACTGCAATAACTCTTTGTCACTACTAGTCGCACACCACCTGTTCGATCATTTGTCTCCTCTGTATTTGTTTACCTTCTTTCTGAAGATTCTCACTGGTAATTTTATTTCTCCTCATGTGGGTCGTTTGAATAGGAATATACAAAGATTTTACGAGCATGGGTTAATTGGGTTGTGCGGGACCAGATGAAAAGGTTCAAACTTTGTGTTCACTGCTTGAGACGTTTAATGTATTGATATGATTCTTTGATCGTAGGCTGATTCAATTGTTGTGGCTCAAATCACCAATCAGTCACTCTCCGGGACGACTAGGACAGCAAAAACAGAAGTATGTGTCATGCAGGGAAAAAGATGCTTTCATGGTAAACATCCTAAAAATTCACATTTATGTATGCAAGAAAGAAGATAGCATTCCTTTCATATCTAACGAGTGAATTTATTGTTCTTGCAGCTAATAGAAGACAAGACTGAAACGCTGTTTCAATTGAATAGAAAGGTTCACTACCATAATGGGGCAGGCTCGTACATGAAAGATGGTATTACAACTATTCAAGATTTTGATCGTTTACATCGTAGAGAGGACACTAAGCAAGGGAAATGGTCAAAACAGAGGACACTAAGCAAGGGAAATGGTCAAAGCAGAGGACACTAAGCAGGCCGGCGACGAGGGAGACGGGGAAGCCAACGAGGGAGAACATACTGGGAAAAGAGGAGATGGTGAGGACCACTTAGTAACACAGGGTTAAAGTGCTGCTCCATATACTCGCTGCGCCTGTTAAAATCCAAGAAGCAACCATCCATACACTCGCTAGGCCCTTCGGCTTCCTCGCGAAGCCAAAACTCTCGTGTCCTCAAGTTAACCAAGATCATACCTTTCTTGCTCATGCTCCACAGGTAGATGATCTCAGAGCTCAAAGGATGCATCACCACCGGGAAACAACTGATACCTAACTCCATCAAAAACAACAAGCTGACTTCCCTACAGAGCTGCCACGCCTCCTCAGGACCATTAGTGTAATTGACCAGCCTCCAAACCCGTAACACGCGGTTTCTCTCCCAACGGGCCTCGTTGAAATACACAATACGCCCTTCCGAGGTGGACAAGGTTCTCCTGAAATACGGGAACTCATCATCGGGGAAACGCACGATACGACAACCACGAGCTCCTCCATAGAAACAGTAGGCTATAAAAGAAGTGGTGAGATTGGAGAACCAGTGAAGAATCCCATTCAAAGCAATCGGCTTGTGCTGGTTAAACCAGGAGGGAGAATCAAGACAAGCCACACTTCGAGCTTGCCACGTCCCTGTATCCGACGAGTAAATAAAAAACCAGACTCTAGGATTATTGTGAGTGATCGTCCACACAACCTTGTAACTCTCAACGACACCACTCCGCATCCTTGTAACCAGTCCCGTATCGCTGAAACGCTCACGCTCCCATAAATTCACAAGAACATCCCAAGAGAAGAGAGGAGGGAGAGGGATTCGATCCCATTCCTTCAACAAAGGGTTTCCCACGTAATACCTAGGAGACCCATCAGCAGCTTCTGCGTAGATCAAGACCAACCCATCGGTACAAGCCAAGACTGATAGCTTCTTGATTTCGTTATCGAGAAAGAAAGTCGGACTCATTAAAGATCCAAGAGAACTAGTAAGCCCCCATGTTTTGCATCCATGGTGACCCACGATTTCGAGTGAGAATTTGTGAGGCGGCGTTTGAACGATTGACCACGAGGTTGAAGAAGATGACTTGAGAGAGAAGAATCGAGCTCGGAAGCAATCGGAATCGATCAGAGATTTCCATTCTTTTCTCACAGCTCTGAATCTCGCGATGCTCTTCAATGGAAGTCGCGCCAAGAATTCCAATCTCATATCTTGTATAAAATCCATTTTCGATTTTTGGGTTCTTGGACTTCGTTTCTTCTCCTTCGATTAGGTGATAATGTAATCGATTTTTGCAGAGAACACACGACCCAAAAACAAATTTTCGAGTATTTATACTACCAAATAAGTTACCAATAAGTTTCTTTATTAATCATACTTAATAAATAAATAAAAGAGTAAAGGCATCAAATTAAAATGTTTTGGAAAGGTTTGAAATTAAATAAGCAACATACGTTACTCCTTTCGCCAGAGTAATTTCATTCCTTTTGTTTTGGATGCTTAATTTTTGAAAATATTTTTAAATATCTATTGTTTGATGTATATCATTCAATTTATTTTTTTTGATTTATCATTTTTATATTTTTTCAATTTTTATGTTACAATTATAATATATATATTTTATTTATTAATCATAAAATTTAAATGTAATCTAATTTATAAAAAAAAATATATTTTTAATTTTTTGAGTTTTTAAATATTTTTTGATTTTTTTAAAATAAAAACGATTACCACCTCATTAGTTTGATGAACACATGTCAATTAATTCAACCAAATTAACAGTTGACTAATGGTTGACTAACGTCAATGTTGGTTATGGCTCAAATCAGAAATTTTAGATAGATAATTTGAATTTTTTACTGGTTGAGCTTTGTTTTTGTTCGTTATTCATTTTGCATTTTGTCAAAAGTTTGGGTTGATAGACCTTTTTCCTGATAATGATACGCGTCACCTCTCTTAGTAGTTAGTACCGTAGTACTTGTCGTTGGTAAATATCAAAACATATTCACGAAGATTTAAACTTAGAGATAACATACTTTTTTCGTACGTGTTAAAAAAAGGATCAAGACAGTTTTCCACAACTTTCGGAAAGATATGCTTTGTAAGAAGTTGCGCTCCTTCTTGCATCCTCGTGCGCATTGAGATTAACTTGTGAGAGAACTGACGAACAAGAAAAATAGGTGAAAAATCCTTGAGTGTTTTGTACTGAACAAATCGATTCTTGATTGATCCAGTGTTCTAGTCTGATGAGATAAACTCTAAAAATAAACCCTTTTTATCCTAAGAGATGAATGAACAACTTTTACTAAAAAAATCCGATAACTTGCCTTTATGGGCATTCGTCTCTCTCTTTTCTTTCTAGGATAAGATTTATTTTCTTGGTTTCGAGACTACGTCTCATTCCCTTTCCAGCATTGTCCGTTGATCACTTTAAATAAAAACTCTATTACAAAACAAAGTTTTTTAAACCAAGTGATAAAACTTTTTTTTTTGGTTAAAAATGTAAATATTTCATTAAAAAATAAAATGGATAGAAATTACATGAAATAAAACATAAAGATTGATTCCATGGTAAAAAAAAAGTAAAAAATATGGAAACAAAAGACAATCAGTCCATTGACATCAACAACAACATGCTCTTAGAGTCAATGAAGCAAAGATGTTTTTGGAAGGAGATGAGATGAAACAAGATTTAAAGAATTCCTAAGTTGAAAGCAAAATTGAGATAAGAAGCAAGAGAAAAGAGTACAAGTTACTAGAATGCTTAACAACAAGCGAAAAAGTAATCCTTGCAGTCCGAGCCGAGCAAGCAGCTGCGTAACCACACAAGCGGAAAGAGGCATGCAATTCTTACCACTCTACCAAGTTCCTCCTAAATTCAGTAGCACATGCTTTGCAACATCACATCCCCAAAAAGCCGTACTAGCATCACCAGTCGCTAAGACCAAACACAGAAAAAACACAGACCACCTTAGCGACACCACCGCTCACCTTTCTGAGCCTCCCTAAAACGAACCTGAAGCATTGCCCGTTGCAACCGCCTTGAATTGTAACTCTGAGCGTTGCCACCAGCCCAAAATCACAACCACCGTCTGCTGTGAGCACTTTGACAACCCCTGCCGCGTGCCATCACCGCGACAAGCCGAGACCTCCGAGAAGCTTCAGATATGAAACAGAGCAATTGAATACCCACGATACTAAAGCTCCACCACAAAGAGCCGCCAGCCACCATGCGCCACTACTGCTACTAGCCTCTACCGCGAACCACCACGAGAAGAGACCAACCGCCGCATATCTAAGAAATCAAGGGGATGGGAGAGATGAAAACGACCAAGGGAAACCAAACCGTCGGACTAGGCCTCCGCAAGTCAACGACGATGAAACAAATTTGGCCCTCTTCAAATCTCTCCAAGCCGGTAAGCGAAGCCAAGAAGGAAGAAATAAAAAAAAGAAGAAGGAAGAAAAAGGAAGAAGAAGAAAGAAAAGGGGCCCTTCACGGTGCCAGCGAGTAGCGCCGGCCACCGGAGAGTAGCGCCGGCCTCCGGAGAGGCAATCAAGAAAACAAAAGCAGCGGCTTAACCTAAACATAGAACCACGAGAAAGAGAGAGGAGAAATGACGTTTTTGGAATATAAGTTTTGTATCACTTTTTTATGTGATTGTCAAGTTTTGTATCAATTTTTTTTTTTCAATTTAAAAGTTTTATTTTATTTTACTTAGCAAATTTTCGGACAGCCTATTCACATTCACATCCTATACAAGCAAATCATACACATCCACATTTTACACGTACAGTACCAACATATACGAGATTAATTTAGTCTAAAAAAAATCTATTTCTAATTTGATAAAAAAAAAAATATATATGTATCTGAATAGGAATTTGAAACAGAACCCTTGACCTGTGCATAATTTTTTGGAAATTTCAGGTGATTTACGCCATGTGGATTCATTCACAAGATAAATTCAAATGATTTAGGAAACAACTAAAAAGCCCACGAAGCAAGGAATACACAGAGGTTTATGACCATAAATATGAGAAAGATTTGACTTTGAAACTAAACCTAAACGAGAAAAGTTAGATTTTTGAAGATCGAGGAAACATAAAACCGATGAAGCAGGGAAGAAAACAGAGAGAAAACATGGTAAAAGCCCATGTTTAAGGGAGAAAACAATACACAAACCTCGTAATTAGCCGTTAGGCGTTGAAAGAGTTTCGTCAAATTTACATAATTACCCTTTTTGTTTAAGGGGCATATTGGATCTATCATTTACACAAACCTCTCTCTCTCTCTCTCTCTCTCTCTCTCTCTCTCTCTCTCTCTCTC
>OVAY01003314.1:0-11903 GCA_900406395.1 Kernera saxatilis
TGATTATCTTCTCCGGTGAACAAAGACCTAAATCTTCCCCAGATTCACTGTCTTGATAACGATTAAATAGCATTAGCTCTTACCAGATCCACTTATTTCCCTACAAATCTTGACCAGAAACAATGAAAACCATCGTCTCACCCTTGAACCCTAGAGATTGTCGCCGCCATCGTTTCTCTACCTCCTTCGTTTCGATAATCACGCAATGAATTTTCTTCAACAATTGTATAAGAGAATCGGACCAAAATTTTACCAGATTCGGGTCAATTTTTGACCCGCGTGTTTTGCATTTGGATCTTAATATTCTTTGATGAATTTACCCTTAATTAATTCAAAATCTCATAGCAAAATACAATGGCAAATCTAGTAATAAATACAATGAGGTAAAAATTCAAAGATAAATATATTTAAAAAATGTTAAGATTAGATTTAAAAATTAACTATAAATTAAATTTTAAAATGTACTAAACTAATTAAAAATTAAAATATTTACTAAAAACTAAAAAAAATATACTGTAAAATATTTGCTTAAAAATATTTCATATACAAAATATATTCAGATTTTAAAACAAGTAATAATATCATTATTAGGATTTGGATACCAAAATGCCAGATCTTTTAACGAATTTGATAACATTTTTTTGGTCAACTAGCTAGATATCAACAAGTATCAAATTATCCAAGTAACATTGTTAGAATTAAGGATTACAAGTATTTTTTTGTCATCTTTATCAAATTGAAGCAAAAACAGAGTAAGATTTGCAATATAAATCAAAACCCCTTAGATTGAAATCTGTCGTCCTTTATCACAGTTCTACCTAGGAGTTCTACCAGCTGCTTAAACTCTTTTCAAGTTCCAAATAACCCAAAAAGCATCCACAAAATCTTTTTTATTTAGACCATGCAAAACATATGTTACATTAAAAAAAATCATTTCGTAGATAAATCTACAGTTTTTAAGAAGTTTCATAGTTTCATAGGGATCTAAACTATGAAACAAAATGAAGACTGTTTTTCTTATTATCTTTTTGTTTTGAATAATTGAAGTTCTAATTGTATTGATTACTATATTTAAAGTTTTTTACTCTTTTTATTTTTTTGTCAACTAATAAAAAATACCTAGATTTTTCTATTTTTGTTTTTTTATATAATAACGTTTAAGTTATTTTAATAATAATCAAATTATTTTCATTTTGCTTAATTTGTTATATCCAAAAAATAATAAAAAGTTTTCTCAAAAATAATAATACAGAGATGGGAACACGCATTAGTTATCAATTGATCATCCACCCTTCAAATACAGCTAATGACATATCATTGCTTACTTTTTTTTTTTTGCCCTAATTTAATTAGCCCCACGGCCCACCCCACCTCAAATCACGAATAGTTGGAAAAAAAAATGAAAAAAAAAAATATAATTATCTCTTCACAAACCTCATCCCTCTTCGCTCCTCCTCATTCCGCTTACTCTCTCTCTCTCTCTAGACTCGCATCTTTAGGAGAGAGATAGCTAGGCGCTTTTAACCCTAGTTTTTCCCGCCGCCACCTGCCATGGCTTCCGAGGCGAATCAGCTTCAGCAAGCGCAACTCGCGATGGTCCTCGGCTCCGATTCGGCGCCGTTCGAGACCCTCATCTCCCACCTCATGTCCTCTTCCAACGAGCAGCGTTCCTCCGCCGAGACTCTTTTCAATCTCGCCAAGCAAAGCAATCCCGATACCCTCGCCTTGAAGCTTGCTCATCTTCTCCAGCTTTCTCCTCATCCCGAGGGTCGCGCCATGGCCGCCGTTCTCCTCCGGAAGTTGCTCACACGCGACGACGCCTATCTCTGGCCGCGTCTCTCCCTCTCCACTCAATCCTCCCTCAAATCCTCGATGCTCTCTTGTATTCAGCGTGAGGAGGCCAAATCTATCTCCAAGAAGATTTGCGACACTGTCTCTGAACTTGCATCGGGGATCCTCCCGGAGAACGGGTGGCCGGAGTTGCTGCCGTTCGTTTTCCAGTGCGTATCATCTGATTCCCCTAAATTGCAGGAATCCGCGTTTTTAATCTTGGCCCAGTTGTCGCAGTACGTTGGGGAGACTCTAACCCCTCACATCAAGCATCTCCATGGCGTCTTTCTCCAATGCTTGAGTAGTAACTCTGCTAGCTCCGACGTCAAAATCGCCGCTTTAAACGCCGTGATTAGTTTTGTTCAGTGTCTGTCGAACTCAACGGAACGGGATAGATTCCAGGATGTTCTTCCTGCGATGATCAGGACGTTGACCGAATCCCTCAACAACGGGAACGAAGCAACTGCACAGGAGGCACTCGAGCTTTTGATCGAATTGGCTGGTACTGAGCCACGGTTCCTCAGACGGCAGCTTCTTGACATAGTTGGTTCGATGCTTCAGATCGCAGAGGCTGATTCCCTCGAGGAAAGTACGCGTCATCTCGCGATTGAGTTTTTGGTAACTCTGGCTGAGGCCCGTGAGCGTGCCCCTGGGATGGTCAGGAAACTCCCTCAGTTCATCGACAGGTTGTTTGCGGTTCTTATGAAGATGCTCGAGGATATCGAGGACGATCCTGCTTGGTACAGCGCTGAGACCGAGGACGAGGACGCTGGCGAGACGAGCAATTACAGCATGGGTCAAGAGTGTTTGGATCGGTTAGCAATATCTTTGGGAGGGAACACCATTGTTCCCGTTGCATATCAGCAATTTTCTGCTTACTTGGCTGCCTCTGAGTGGCAAAAGCACCATGCTTCGTTAATTGCGCTTGCTCAGATCGCTGAAGGTTGCTCAAAGGTAAATTTTTAGTGATGGCAACTGTATTACCTGTCTTAAGTAACGTTATCCCTTTATTGTTTTTCTCGTAGATTTTAAGGCAGTTGGATGTTAAATTGATTCTGACATGATTTAACTGGGGAGGACTTGGCAAACACAGACATTGGATTGGGGTTTTCGTTTTGATCTTGAATATCTTGAACTTTTGATGTAGGTGATGATAAAAAATCTGGAGCAAGTGGTGTCCATGGTTTTGAGCCAATTTCAAAGTCTTCATCCTCGCGTAAGGTGGGCAGCCATAAATGCCATTGGACAGTTGTCCACAGATTTGGGTCCTGATTTGCAAAACCAACATCATCAGAGAGTGCTCCCCGCACTTGCTGCTGCTATGGATGATTTCCAGAATCCACGAGTGCAGGTTAGATACCGTGTTTCTCTGATAATGTAATCTTCTGTCACTTTCTAAATCAAAGTACCTTGTGACCTCGTGTAGGCTCATGCTGCTTCAGCAGTACTCAACTTCAGTGAGAATTGTACACCTGAAATATTGGCACCTTATTTAGACGGAGTAGTGAGCAAGTTGCTTGTTTTACTACAAGTAAGTCCATTGTGCAAATTTATTTCTTAAAATAAATAACTAAAAAAGAGCAAATTTTGTTTGCACTCTATTGAGTTTAGATGATTGACACTGGATTTTAATGGTTTTTCTGATAGAATGGTAAACAAATGGTTCAAGAAGGAGCTTTAACAGCTCTTGCTTCAGTTGCTGATTCATCACAGGTATATGTGAAAAAATTATGCTGCATCTATTGTTTTCCTTACATGCAACTCTTGATCTAACATAATCTGGATTTGTAGGAACACTTCCAAAAGTACTATGATGCTGTCATGCCTTATCTCAAAACTATTTTGATGAACGCAACTGACAAATCTAAGCGGATGCTTCGTGCCAAATCCATGGAGTGCATCAGTCTTGTTGGAATGGCAGTTGGAAAGGACAGATTTAGGGATGATGCGAGGCAGGTATGTTTGTATGGGTCAAATCAATTTGCACTTACTATCAAAATTGAAGCTATATGCAGTATTCCTGTTTTTCTACTAAGCTTTCTATATCAATCTTTCCTTTTCATCTGTCGCATGAAAATGTTTCACATGTCCATGCCAGGTCATGGAAGTGCTTATGACATTGCAAGGGTCTCAGATGGAGGCAGATGATCCAATAACGAGTTACATGTTACAGGTGAATTCTGATTACAACGTGCTAGGTCTCTATATGTCATTTATAAGCTTAAACAGCTAAGTTCACTAACTTAGATGTACCTTACACTTTCGTAGGCATGGGCTAGGCTTTGCAAGTGTCTAGGTCAAGATTTCCTCCCATACATGAGTGTTGTGATGCCTCCTTTGCTTCAGTCAGCTCAACTTAAACCAGATGTAACAATTACATCTGCTGATTCAGAAGATGAAGCAGAGGATTCTGATGATGAAAGGTTTTCATTCTTCTTCACACTTCATCTGATTGTTATGATGTCTCTATACCTTGCTTTTATTTAGTTCGTATGCCTTTGAATAGGAAAACTATTTTTATGTTTTTGTAAAAATGGCGTGAGTATCTCTGTGTTGTTGAAGGGGCAGCTTCCCCTGAATATTTTTTTTTTCTTGAGATATTTATGACTTTGAGATTCTGTCGCTATTATGATATGACATGTTTTAAGATTTTTTTGTTTTGTGTTATATAACAAATAATATTCAACAATTGCTTGTCAAAATAGTTTGTTCTTTCATTAGTTACTCAACTTTTGTAGCCAATTAGGGTTGCAATAGTTAATAGGTGCGAGAAAGAATAATAAAACCATCACCTACAGAGGGAGTATGAGTTCATCATGCATGAATTTGTGCTAATTCCATCTCTTGATGCAGCATGGAGACCATTATCCTGGGAGACAAAAGAATAGGGATCAAAACAAGTGTCCTAGAGGAAAAAGCCACGGCCTGTAACATGCTCTGTTGCTATGCTGATGAGTTAAAAGAAGGATTTTTTCCCTGGATTGACCAGGTTAGTATGGTTAAATAACTCCAAATTTTGTCAATATCCGGTATTGTTCTTTGGATTAGCGAGACTTAATCTGTATCCTCTAGGTTGCACCCACACTGGTTCCTTTGCTAAAATTCTATTTTCACGAAGAAGTTAGAAGAGCAGCTGTATCAGGTATAGCAGTAAATATAACGTCTATAATCCAATCTTCGGATCTTTTGAACACAGGTTTCTAATAAATTGGATATTTTTTCTTTCTAGCCATGCCGGAACTAATGCGCTCAGCCAAGCTGGCAATAGAGAAAGGAATAGCTCAAGGGCGCGATCTATCCTATCTGAAGCAGCTTTCTGACTACATTATTCCTGCCATGCTGGAAGCTTTGCATAAAGTTAGTGTGTGTTCTGTTCATTTTTTCTTTTTCTCTTTTGGTTTTGATCTATTGGCTGATAATCGGAGTTTATGTAGGAACCTGATACAGAGATCTGTGTGAGTATGTTGGAAGCTATCAATGAATGCTTGCAGGTAACTTTTCATCCGCACATTTGGTTAAACTTGCGAGGGACTTGTGGTATGTAATAGAGTATTTGATAAAGAGCTAATTTTGAAAAGAAAAAAAAATTATGTGCGTCTTAGAGTCAATCTCCAGCATTTTCATTTGACAATGCTGCACTTCCTTTGGTAGTCTTGCTGGTTTGTTATTAATTTAGGTCAGCTATGTGATTGCTTGTATTCGGAAGCCTTTAAGACAAGTTGATGGTCTTCTTTTCCTTACTTCATCACTTGTTCAGTCCTTTTGAGCATAGAGTATCGAGAATGATGAATTATGTTTCCTTTTCAGCTGGCCTTCTTTTCATCCTTTCCTTAGGTCTAGGGTATATGATAGAGAGCTTATTCTGAACAAGTCTTATATTATGCGTCTCTTAGAGTAAAATGGTATCTTATAACCTGTCACTGTATTTCAGATCTCTGGGAATCTTTTGGATGAAGGGAAAATAAGATCCATAGTTGATGAGGTTAAGCAAGTTATGACAGCAAGCTCTAGTAGGAAGCGAGAGAGGGGAGAGAGGGCCACTGCTGAAGACTTTGACGCTGAAGAGGGAGAGCTTATTAAAGAGGAAAATGAGCAAGAGGAAGAAATTTTTGATCAGGTAAGTTTTCTGTGATTCACCCTTTTCAAATCAAAGTATACATCTTCATTTCGCTTATTGCTTACTTAAACTATTATCTGCACATAGGTCGGTGAAATATTGGGAACACTGGTTAAGACATTCAAGGCCTCATTTCTGCCTTTCTTCGATGAATTATCCTCTTACTTAACTCCTATGTGGGTAAGTGGCCATCATCACTCAAGCTTCTCTTGTCGGTGCTGCATGATGCTAAGCAGAGAATTTCTATAGTCGAGAGTATCTTTTTGTTTTTGTCAGTGAGTAGACAGTATTCGTTATAGCATATAACTGAATTGATATAGTAAAAGTGAAAAACTGCTGAAATTTTTGGCACTCTGGTTCAGGTGAATATAGTTTCTAACCTGTGGCTGTGGGCATGGCTCTGATACAATATTAGTCTTAGTTCGCCTTGCGTTTTCTGTTTTGCTATTGATTGTTGGCTTTGGGATGTGTATTCGTTGGGTTCAGGGAAGGGATAAAACAGCTGAAGAGAGAAGGATTGCTATATGCATTTTTGATGATGTTGCAGAACAGTGCCGTGATGCTGCCTTTAAGTAAGGATATTCATTCACTTGGATCTTTGTACATTGTAGGTTTTCAGTTTTCAGTGTTCTTATGTGGTTTGTTTCCTGATATTTGTTTGGCAGATATTATGATACTTATCTTCCATTCGTACTGGAAGCTTGCAATGACGAGAGCCCAGAAGTTCGACAGGTATATTCTGCATTTTGTTAATCTGGTGTTTCTGGAGCTGTATACTAACTTTTATGAACTCTCTTGTTTGTTTCAGGCTGCCGTTTATGGGCTTGGTGTTTGTGCTGAGTTTGGCGGATCTGTATTCAAGCCTCTTGTTGGAGGTATGGTATACCTTTGCCCACTGGTAGTTTTTGGGGTTTGGTCCATACTTTGCAGTTAAGTAACACATGATTTTCTTTCAACAGAGGCTCTGTCAAGATTAAATGTTGTGATACAGCAGCCAAATGCTCGGCAATCTGAAAATGCCATGGCATATGATAATGCTGTATCCGCTGTGGGAAAGATCTGCCAATTTCATCGTGACAGTATCGATTCTTCTCAGGTAGATTATGATAGTGATAAGGTTTCACCATCTCTGGCTGCTTGTTCCGCATGAATACATGTGGTTGCTTTTGATGATCACAAGTTACCTTTTTTGGTTTCATTAGGTACTTCCTGCGTGGTTGAACTGTTTGCCTATAAGTAATGATGTCATTGAAGCCAAAGTGGTTCATGATCAGCTCTGCTCAATGGTTGAGAGGTAAGAAATTGGTTTAGATTCTAATTTACTTATTCCTTACTCTTTTTTTTTTTTTTTTTTTTTTCCTTTTGNTTTTGTTCATTCCTTGTGACTATCTAAAACGGCTTTAATTGATGATAAACTTGCAGGCAAGATGTGGAGCTTTTAGGCCCCAATAACCAGTATCTTCCAAAAATCTTAACAGTTTTTGCCGAGGTTTGTAAATTAAGTCATAGACAAGTTTCATTCTTTGATCTTTGCATTACTGTACTCATGGGGAAATCAATGTGTATATTGGCGGCCAGGTGCTTACAGGGAAAGATGTGGTGACAGAAGAAACTGCAGGTCGTATGATTAATATACTAAGGCAACTTCAGCAGACGCTGCCACCATCGGCATTGGCCTCAACATGGTCAACGCTGAAACCTGAGCAGCAGCTTGCTCTTCAATCCATGCTTTCCTCCTGAACTGAACTCCAATCCGGTCTCTTTATTCATTTACAGTCTTGTGAGCTCTGTTTTCACCACAAAGCGTCATCAGTTTTGCATTTATGTGTTTACAAAGCTTTTATTTTTTGTTGCATTTTTCACCATTTTGGTTATGGGAGGGATGATGAATGGGTCCATCCTTCACAAGTGTTATAAAATGAAATTTCTATCTTAATGGTAGGAAGTGTATATTAGGGAGGGAAGGAGGAGGGGTTACGAAATTAGTGTCATTGGGAAATTTGGGTATAATTCCCCAAAAACACAGGTTTGGTGTTGTTGTTGGTTTTTGGGTTTCGGAAAGGGATGATGAAGTTTTGGTGCTTATACGAGAAACAAAACAGAATGAAAGGGTTTGATTTTCTAGTTTTCGTTTTTGCATGCAAGTGAGAATTTTGGAGGAATTATTCTTTTCGCTCGTTGCCATTGTTGATTTGTACTCTTTTGGACACTCTTGCTTTTTTTCTAAATAAATTTTTTTATTATGATCACGTTGTCATAAGCACGATGAATTTGTCATATTGAACAGCTCGATTTAATCCTGCATATTATTTCTAACATATATTCGAACCAAGTCATTAATAATAAAAAAGTATTTCTAACATGGTGCCGGAATAGAAACCGGTTGTCCAGCCATTCTTGACACACTCCTTATAACAACCCATATGCAAACCACTGTGGTTTCTCTGGCTTGAGTAATGGTTTCCCCCGGCTTCCACTCAATTTGTTATCCATCTTCTTCCTTGGTAGCGAGTAGCGAGACTTGTCGAGTAGCTCCACGGGGGCATCACGTCCTTCTTTTCCTCAAACACGTTCTCCATGGTTGGTGGCACATCCTTCCCATCTTCAAACTTGCTATCCACCTGTAAAACAGCTAAACCGTTGTCTCACAATTCTTCATGCGCTCTGGTGATTTTTCCAACACTTGATGTGTCCTTCTCACGGAACCGTACGTGGACGGGCTAGTCCCCGAACATGCCCGTTAATCAAGCAAGTTGGGGAACCGTCTTCGCACTCTTGTCTTCAATGGTTTGGTTCGTGCAGGGTGAGCATTTCCCATAGATTCACATCAAATTGAGAGAAGGTTTCGGGAAGGCCGCGAATTCCCTCATGAAGTCCATCCCTAGCACGACTTTCGAGTCATCCATTGGTGCCACCAATAAGTTGGCTTGACAATTCCAAATACCTAACATAAGTCCACTCCTCATGCAACTCTGTTTAACGGTCGGCCCTTACGTTCACAGCCTTCAGTAAACCTTCTTTTTAAGACCAAGTTAGGCCCAGCCACTTGGCTTCTTCTTCGGCCAAGAAGTTGTGTGCTCTTGTCTTTGGCTTCAGAGTTGTTGTAAGGGTGTCCTGAAGTCGCAATAGCACCAACATTGTTAGTTTTGCCTCTTGCGTCTTGCTGCTCCATGATCGGAACCAAGTATCCGAGCTTTGGCCATGTCCCCTTGTATACGAAACACACGTTAATGGAGACTAGCCATTTCTGCAAGTGATAAAATTTATAAGTCCTTAGATATTCATGCACATGCGCATGTGTGTCTGCTGTAGCATTTGGGATTTCGAACCCACATTAAATAATACGCACAGGATATATGGTAATGGAAGTAGACTCAAACTCACAGAGTCATTAATTGGTTGGTTGGGTTGTAAGGCTAAGCATGTGTCAGAAATTAATTTAAAGGATTTTTACGGATTTCAAGATCACTATGATTGATATCCACAAAATCGCTCAAATTAATCTAAAGTATTTCTACGGATTTCAAGATCACTATGATTGTTAAAGGAATAAATATGTAATGTATTATAAATCTTACGTTATTAGAGTTAGATGACGGTTACATTCGATCTTGTTTTGTTAATAGGAAAATTGTTTTGATGCAAGTCAAAAGTGGTTAAATAACTCTTAATCGATAAACGAAGACTGTCCATTCGATATTTAGTCAAGAAGTTTTAGAATACACAAATTGGGAAAAGAATCAATACAATAGAAAAGGTTAAACAAACCGATTGAACGAAGAAGCTTCAGTCACACTACAAAACATAAGTTAAGACAACACTAATGCACTCTTAATGTTTTCAGGCAAACTTCTTTCACATATCAATCCACAGTAAAAATAAATGTTAGACAATTAATGTCTTCTCCTGAGCCGCTTACATGTTTCTTAACGCCTCAACAACCACCACCATGGTTTGGAAGGAGGAGGTGGATACACTCTTCCATATTTAGAGCGTGGTGGCGGTGGAGATTTCCTGTAGTAGTAGTAGGCGACGGGAGGTTGAGGAGGAGGAAGAGGTTTATAGACCGGCGTAGGAGGAGCAACCGGAGGTTTATAGACCGGAGTAGGAGGAGCAACAGGATGGCGATAGATCGGGGATGGAGGAGGAGAGTATTGTGGTCGGTAAGATGTCAATAGCTTTCTGTTGTTGTTGTTGTTTCCTTTAGCAACTGTGACAAAGGTTGCCAAGAGACAAAATAGGTTGAAGAAAAGCCTTTGGGACACCATTTTTCAGGTTAATATTTGTCTACCTAATGTTAAGATTCTTAAGACCTATAAATATATTTCTTGCAAGCTCTCTTAGTTAGAGGGTTTCCACTAACTTTAAGATTTTGTCAGGATCATATATAGTTTTTAAGCATATATTGGTCGGCTTTAATTTTTGTTTGCATTTTAAAAATATCTTCTTTGCTGATCGAGGCCTCCCTCTAAATATTAAGCTTACTTAAGTCTCAGTAAAACTATAGTTTGTTAATAAAATATTCGCAATCCCAAGCTGAGAAACAAACACATCATATTTGTCTCTTGTACCTTTTTTATATATTAAGAAAAATTAGAAAATGGAGCGCACGTTATTAAAACATGGAACCCACATAACAGAAAACTTCTGAAAATTTCTCTAAGAGTACCCTTTTTTTTTTTATCAACTTCTCAAGAGTACCTAAAAACTCACAATTATAAAATCATTGTCGTATCATCACTAAAATAACAAGTCTTCAGAAATACGAGGCACCCACTAAGACTTAACCCCAAACATACGAGCACAAAAATGAAAAACTTAACTTATGTATCCCTATAAATACTTATATATCTACGTCTATATACAGATTCATACCCAAAAAAAAATGGAACATCAAACAAATCAAAAGCAGAAAACAAAGGAGAAGAACAAAGGCAACAACAAGACAAAGTTCGTGGGAGTTAGGCAAAGGCCGTCAGGAAAATGGGTGGCAGNGTTCGTGGGAGTTAGGCAAAGGCCGTCAGGAAAATGGGTGGCAGAGATCAAAGACACGACACAGAAGATACGGATGTGGCTCGGAACCTTCGAGACCGCAGAAGAAGCTGCTCGAGCCTACGACGAAGCTGCCTGTCTCTTACGTGGCTCCAATACGCGCACCAATTTCGCAAACCATTTTCCAAACAACTCACAATTGTCTTTGAAGATCAGAAACCTCCTTCACCAGAAGCAGAGCATGAAACAACAACAACAACAAAAACACAAACCGGTCTCTTCTTTTGCGGAATGCAGCATCAACTACACGTCGACTGCTAATAGTCTCACCGCCACCACCACGACCACGGTGATGCCGCTCAATAATGTATACCACTCAGATTCATTAGTCATTGGGCAACCAGACATCGAAGGCTACCAGCTTCCTTACTCATGGCCCCTTGTCTCCGGATTCAACCATCAGGTTCCTTTGACTGAAGGAGGGGAAGAAACACATGGACATCTCAACGATCCAAACTCAACCGATCAACATTTGGGTCTGGCTGAAATCGAAAGACAGATATCTGCATCCCTATATGCTATGAATGGAGCTAACGGTTACTACGACAACATGAATGCAGATTATGCGATTTTCGATCCTACCGATCCCATTTGGGATCTCCCTTCTCTCTCTCAACTCTTCTGCCCTACATGATCTTATCTTACATTTCATTTTCAATTCATGTAATTTTGGATCCAAGAATGTAAAGTAGAACACATCTCTACAAAGTCCTAATAGACAAGATTGTACCTAAAGCAAAAAACTGGACATTGTAAGAAGATAATGAAGGTTTGGTACAACAAAAGCTTGATAATGAACTCTGGAACCCTCAATGGTCGCTCTACCAATGATCTGAACCGAGATAAAACAGAAAGGCGGAGAAAGTGCAACGGAGATTGTACAGGATTTAAACAAACATGTAAT
>OVAY01003315.1:0-11889 GCA_900406395.1 Kernera saxatilis
ACTATAAATCATAGCCCAATTATATCAATTTTAACACTAAATCTACTATAATATTTTTAAGTTTTAACGAATTCATTATATAATCATGATTATCTCATTTTATAATCTTCGTAGCAAATTTAAAAAAAAAAACTTAAATTAATTAAAAAATTAACAATAGTCTAATGGTAATAAAACTAATTATCTATTGACCGATTTGGATTTGCGATATTTTGTGTTATCTCTTAAAATGAATATATAATTAGTTTTATTACCATTAGACTATTGTTATATATATATATATATATACATATATGTATATATATATATATATATATTTAGTTACAAAATATTGCATATTACATATTATTATATAAACTATAATTCCGCGCAACGCGTGGAACTCGCCCTAGTATCTATATATATGCAAGGGATAAAGGAGAAGAAGAATTCACTACAAAAATCCAAATCCCCATTATTGTAGCAGCCATGAGTTCCGTGGGTGTCTTTCGTAAGGTGGAAATGGATGAAAAACCATTCTTGGTAATCACATTAACACAAACAAATCATCCAACCTCCTCTGATGAATCATCAATCGTTTCTGGTGGCGGCGGCGACGACCTCCCTATTCAACCTCTTTTTCTCTGTCCTTCTACACGTTTGGAATTCATAAGTTCAATACAAAAGATGCACGACGATGGTAACTATATTCACGAGTTTTGTCCAATGAATTCTTCCCCTCGCTTCCCGAGTTCAAGAAGCGGTGATCAGCAAGGCGAATCTTTGCTTGATTACAACGAAGATGATATCTGTAAGCTCCCTCTTGTCCCTCTCTTTTGGTGTAACAATAAAGAACAGAATCGTAGAGTTCAGCTGCGGTGCATGCTGTCAGACAATGCCCAGCGTAAGCTATTATGCATGTCTTAAATGTGAATATAAGTTTCACAAAGAATGTGTGGAGTCTCCACTTGAGATCAAACACCCTTCCCACCCATTTCATTCTCTTCAACTTAACAATTGTTTGGGTGAGAGTGTGGACTGCATTTGTTGTGGAATATCTCTCTCGAGCATGTTTTACCATTGTTCTACCTGCGAATTGAGTATGCATCTGATATGTGCGATGAATCCCATACCCATTGTTATAGACCATCCAAAAAGCCATCCCCACCCACTCACTTTTTTCCCTAGACAAACTTCTTTAGCTTGCAATATTTGTGGTCTAATTATAAAGTTAGAAAACCTTAATCCCACATACATCTGTACCCAATGTGTCTTCGTAATCCATAAAGAGTGTATTGGTTTCCCACATGTTGTAAGAATATCTCGTCACCACCACCGTATCTCTTTTACCTCTTCTCTTCCGTCTGGAAATTGGTTATGCCGTGTCTGCCACAAACAGGTTGATAACAATTATGGTGCATACTCATGCAAGAGATGTGTTGCTTGCTTTGTTTATTCAAGCTGTGCGTTACACAAAAATGTGTGGGATGGAAAAGATCTCGATGGAGTACCTGAAGAAGATGATTTGATAGATGATGGTGAGCCGTTCGAGAAGATAGCTGATGAAATAATACTCCATCCTTTTCATAGTCACCATTTGCAACTTGAGATCAGCAGAGCTTATGACGAAAATAAGTATTAATTGTCAAGGGTGTGCACTTCCAATCTACGAAGGTCAATTCTATTCATGCATGGAATGCGATTTTTTCCTTCACGAAAGCTGTGCAAATGCTCCCCGCATGAAACGGCATCCTTTACATCCACGTCCACTTACGCTACATGTTACTACCAAGGAACCTATTCGTGCCATAGGTGTATTCCGTTGTAGTTTATGCGACCGTGTCAGCAGCGGCTTCTTCTATGAAAGCAGCTTCAAACTGGACTTACATTGTGCCTCGATTACTGAACCATTTGAATATCAAGGCCACAAACATCCCTTATTCCTACCGCTGGACCGACGGGAAAAGGCACGATGTCACATCTACAAATACAAAAGCTACGGTCAAAAATTAAATTGCATTGAATGTGATTATATTATATGCATCAATTGTGCTACTTTACCATACAAGGCAAGGTATAAGCATGACCCACATTTTCTCACAATTTGCGATGGGAAAGAGGCAAGTGATCAAGTTGACTGGTGTGAGGTTTGTGAAAGCAAAATACTAGTACCAGAAGAATTAGAAGCAGCAGAAGACGAACATCCGTTTGACTGGTATAAAAGAAAACAAATTCAGGTTTCTTATAGATGCAGTGATTGTTGCACTGTTCTTCATGTTAAATGTTTATTTGGGAAAGACATTTACATGAAACCTCGTAAAGCTGCAAAAGAGTGTATTTCTTTGGTGTCTAGCTACTCTACGAAAGCTGATTTGGAACGGAAAAAGTATCAGATTCTTCTCAACAATTCTCTCTCCCGACCAATTTGTAGTAATTGCAAGGTCCATTGTCCATTCTCAATATTTTTCATAGGGTACAACAACAAAATATTTTGTTCTTTGAGTTGTGTTCATGACATTTATTTTTACTTAGAATTTTATGTATTTTTTTTTTTCTTAATTTTTTTTTTTTGTATCTTCATGTCCACAATCAACTCATTTAGGATCAAGTGCTCAAAAGCCCCTTTTGGCTCTGAAAAATTCTCTCATACCCGGTTTATTCTCTATGGGCCTTCTCTCTTTAATGAAATGTGATGTACCGAAAATACCCTTCTGTGTTGTGATGAAAAAAAAAAAAAAAAAAAATTCAGCCAATCAATCATCAGTATTTCGACCAATAGGATTCTTTCTTCCCTTTCTCCTTTTCTCGGTGACGAGCATGCCACCATTGAAGCATCCAAAGATCCATCCTCTTCCCTTCCTCATGGATCGACCACATTGAGCTTCATCCTTTTCTTTCCCTTCCTCAGCCACCATTGAAGCTTCAAAGGTGAGTTCTTTGTACGTTTATTGTGTTGTTGCCACAAAAACGATCAGATTTGGGGACATTGGTTTATGGTAATTGTTAATCAACAATCTTCATCTTTCTCCTTCCTCAATTATTCTTTAGTTGTTGTTAGTTCTTAATGGGATGGGACATTGGACTCTTACCCTGGTTTCTGGGTGTGGTAGGACATTGCATTGATAATTAATTGATTGTAGTGGCTGGATCTGTGGCGAATCGTAAATAAATTAGTGTTTTGGCCCGAGTTCACTGTGGGTCAACTGGACAATATTTGGTAATAATGAATGAAGTAGTTCAACTGCAAAATATTTGGTAATAATGTGAGAAATGGTTCAACTGGAAAATATTTGGTAATTCTGAGAGAAGTGGTACAACCTCGAAACATTTGGTATTACTGAAAGAAGTTGTAGAACTAGGAAAAATTTGGTATTACTGAGAAAATCAAAAGGGGCTAATGTAGCGTCGTTTTTTCTTTTTCAGGAGACAATGAGAACAAACATACATTTTGATTGCGGAGAATGGTCAAAGCTCGGAGAAGTGGATGAATGGATTAGAAGACAAAGGGGCGTGTATGCTATATCATTTTAGACATCATGTATTGAGGAGATAAGTTACTCGGGGTTACTGGAGAAGATATGCAAGAAGATTGCAGTAGATGAGTCTACGACGAAGCTGCAACTAAGTTACATGGCGCAACTAAACCCTCTGGCGGTTTCATATGTTCACGATGATGAGAAAGTTTCTGTTTATTTAACGTTGGATGAAGGGTTACGTAAAATTATTTTGCATGTAGAGCTCATCAAAGATTTGGAAATAGTTCAGCCAGGCGAGCAACTTTCAAGAGTAGAGCGTGGAAGTTCATATGGTATGAATTATGGCGAGTTGCATTGTAATGAGAGAGCTAATGATGGTGTCCTTACCCTATATGCGGGCAACGAAGGAGCAGAACAACAACACGAGCCAATTGAGAATGATGATGTCGACACCGAATCACGTGAAGAGGATAGTGAATCAAGCGACGATGTGGAGAACGAAGATGTGTATAGTGGATCACGTGATGATGTGGATCATGATCTAGGTAGTTCACAGATGTTGGATTCGTTTGAGCTTCCACCTGTTGTTCAAGATCATCGTGAATGGGAAGATGGTATGGGTGTTGAAAAATATCCAGAATTCGAAAGTAAGCATGAATTGCAAGATGTAATTAATAGAGCTGCGCATCGTAATTGTTTTGGGATCGCCATTCAAAAATCTGAGCCGAGTCGGTATGTGGTAAAATCTCGGGCAGCAAAAAAGTTGTAAAGGAGCTTTAAGAGCAACAAAGGCTAAGAATGCATCGTGTTTCTCTATTATAACATACAACAAGATGCATACATGCTCACGGGCTAGTGCGAGTACAAGCGGATTCAGAAGAAAAGGCACACCACGATTAGTGGCATCAGTTCTTCATGAAGATTATCCAGGTCAATTCGAGACACCTACTCCTAAAAGTATCATGTCTTTGGTTCCAGAAAAAGTTGGTGTGACAATATCATATACTACTGCATGGAGAGGGAAACAGCAAGCTCTTAATAATGTGTGTGGTAGTGCCACAGAGAGTTATAAGAATCTGTATTCTTATTTGTACATGTTAGAGCAAAGGAATCCTGGTACGAAATCAAGTGTTGCATTGGATGAAGAGAAAAGGTTCAAGTACCTATTTGTCGCTTTGGGAGCTTGCATTGAAGGGTTTACAGCTATGAGGAAAGTGATCATCGTGGATGCAACTTCTCTCAAGACTGCACATGGTGGTGTGCTTGTTTTTGCCTTAGCGCAGGATCCTAATCACCACCATTACCCATTGCTTTTGGTGTACTTGATGGTGAAAATAATGCAAGTTGGGGATAGTTTATTAGGATGTTGAAAACTATTATACCAAATAGTCCTGAATTGGCTTTTGTGTCTGACAGACATAAAAGCATATTAAAGTCAATTGCTGAGGAGTATCCGAAAGCTAGACATGGAGTTTGTATCAATCACATGTCCCAGAATGTGAAATTGAGAGTATGTAAAGACCAAGATATTGTTGCAGCTCAATTCATCAAAATCGCCAAGCTTTATACAGAGGTTGAGTTCCGTGAACAGAATAATGAGTTTAAGAAAAGGTATCCCAAAGTAGGCATGTATCTGAATCTGACAGAGAATAAAGATGAGGATAGATGGGCAATGTGTTATTTTCCAGGAGAAAGGTACAACATAAACACAACCAACTGTGTGGAGTCTATGAACAAAGTTTTTAAGGACACAAGGAAGTACTCGTTATTACCTATGGTTGATGCGATTATTGCAAAAATTAGTGAGTCGTTCAACAAACATAGGAGAGAATCTGTTGATGGATCGAACGCACATAAGCTGGTGCCTTTTGTGGAGAATGAATTGCATGATAGATGTGATGATGCGACGCGCCTTGTTGTGACTGAGCTAAACACCTTCGAGCTTAAAGACAGTGTTCTTGGACTGAATGGAAAGATTTATTTGGTGGATTTGAGAAAAAAAATTTGCAGCTGAAAGCTCTTTGATATAGACAAGTATCCTTGTGTCTACGCAATTGCCGCTACCATGACATTCATGAAGCAGGAAGAAAGAACAATGGATATCCATTTAGAAGATTTGTGGTCGATGTATTATTTGCGTGAGGTTTGGGCATTGGCGTATGTAAGGACGATTTATCCAGTTTCGCATGTGTCTGAGTGGATGATTCTGGATCATATACAGGAATTGTATGCGTTACCTCCTGTTTAAATCAAGGCTAAGAGAAAGAAAAAAAGAAACTCGAATTCCATCAGCTGGAGAACATCGCAAAAAGAAGACGCGCAATAAGACTCCAGGGCGAAACTTGGGTAGCTGGTTTGAGAGCGGCGATGGTAGCCAAGGGTAAACAAGATATCGTCATTATATTTGTATTTCTTTGACGCATTCTGTCTGTACTACTATGTTCGACTGGTTTTACTGTTACTATGTGTATTTCCTTGCCTTGATACATTCTGTTTGTACTACTATGTTAAACTGGCTTCATTTACGGTATTACTATTTGTATTTTCGTAAACCTGGCTTAAACACTAAATCTAAAACATCATCTTTTATTTTATGATTTGCATAGACGTATTAACATATAAGACTTACCAAAAACATATTAAAATAACATTATTTAATATCAAATTTGCATTAAATTTATTGGGTAATAGTCTTCATCATATGAAACAAAGACATGATAAACCATATGCTATTATGATGACTTAAACACCTTGTGATGAGAAACATACGAAAATTGTGTTTTGTGGGAACTTTTTACACAAAAAATTTGAAAATATCATTTCATTAATTTATAACACGGGTTCAACCAAAAATGTTCTATTTATCATAGAGTACTACTAATTATAAGTTTTAATGCCAAAAATTCAATTGTGTTCATGCGAGTACTACCAATTACTTAGGGACTACTATGTTCAAAAAGACGGCGCCATGTGTTAAATTTATACGCCACGTGTCAGATCAAATTTGTACGGCGCCGAGTACAAAAAAAAATTGCACCACGTGCAAAATGGGGTGGTTTATAATTAAATAAAAATCAGTTTATTATTAAAATAAAAAATGTAAAACCCCCCAAAATTTCGTTTTCCCTCCTCCCATTTCCCCCTAAAAAATTCAACTCTTCTCCCTATTTTTCCCCCCAAAATTTCGTTTTCCCTATTTTTCCCCCGAACTTCGTGTCCTCCTCCTCCTCATTTGTGTTCCTCCTCATTTCCCCATAACAGAGAATATTCCTGATTTTTGCGATTCTAGGGTTTGAGATTCGATTTTGTACTCCTCATTTCTGTTTAAATCGAATTCATTGAAGGAAAATGAGCCACGTCTCCAGAGCTTCGAACTCGAGTGGAACCTCCATTACCCGAGGACCAGTAAGAATTCCTGGAATTTCCAAAGAGGTGTTGGTGTGACGAGGGAATCATTGAAAAAATCTCTTAATCGGATCCAAATCCTTATCATCGCTACTACCGGTGTGTGTATGCTGCAGAAAGAAGGGTAATTTTCTCTTGAGAAGTTGGATTATATATTTGTTAGATTTTTTTGGGTTAACAATGTTTCAAATTTGTCTAATGTAGCTTGTGAACGATAGTCATGCGTTTAAGTGGGTAGCTGAGGCATTGGTAAATGAGGTAGAACAATTGGATTTTCAAGTTGGTGTTCTTGAAGAAGAAGTTAGATTGATGAAGATGGAAAGGAACACAGAGATGAAGGAAATAAAGAGAACGATGAAGATACTTGTTCTCTGTGGCTGTGTAGTCACACTCGCTTTTAGAACAATGTATTTCGTTTGGAGGTTCCTTATGATTTTACTAGATGTAAGATAAAACCGACTTATTGTCTTTAACTGGTCATAATTTCTACTAAATTCGTGTTAAAGTTGAACAAAGTATTATCTCTTCTAACACAACGTCACAGGTGAACCAAATAATAACAATTCGAACAAAATATCATAGTTGAACCCAATAACAACCAATTCTAACACAATGTCATAGTTGAACTCAAATAATACCAATTCGAACACAATGTCACTGTTGAACTATAATAATACCAATTCGAACAAAATGCCATAGTTGAACCCAATAACAACCAGTTCTAACACAACGTCAGAGCTGAACCAAATAATACCAATTCGAACAAAATATCATAGTTGAACCCGATAACAACCAGTTCTAACAAAATATAACAGTTGAACCCAACAACAACCAGTTCTAACAAAATATAACAGTTGAACGTAATAGTACAAATTCAAACAAACTAAAACACAATTGTCTGTCTGAAACAAATCCAACTTAAACAAATCCAAATTTAGCTTAGATTTTCGTTCAACGCTTTGTTTGCCTAGTGCTTGGCGCCACATAATCAGCTAAACCCTGCTTCCTCTTTTTGTCCTTCTGCTCTACTTGAACAGGAGCCTCAGGTGCTGCTACCTACAAAATAACATGTTCAAGACGATAGCATATTCGAACCAATAAATACCAAATTGTTTAAATTGAACTTGAACATATTTGAAACACAAAATACCTCTTTTGATGTCTCTCCTCCTACGTCCTGAATTTTCTTCGTGATCTTTCTCCTCTTATACGTTTTCCGAATTGTCTTCTTACTCGGCTTTGGGTCCCCATCTTTTTGTTTCTCTCCTTCTTCACTTGGCTTCCCATCTTTTTGTTTCTCTCCTTCTTCACTTCGCTCCCCTTCGTTTTATTTCTCCACTTCACTTACTTCTCCTTCTTTTTCTTTCTCTTCATCTCCTTGACTTGGTTCACCATCTGCTTCTTCTTTCTCTCCTTCCCTGAGTTCCTCTTCTTCTCGTCTGTCTCCTTCATTTGGTTCAGATTCTTTTCTACTTGGATGAACAGCATCCGGCTCATGCATTGTATCTTCCCACTGAAAATCCATGTCATTTTGTATTTCTCCTCTTGCATCTCTCACATATGATTCCACGGATTTGAGTCGTGCATCAATGCCATCAATGCGGTTATTGATGGAGAGGGAAAAATCTTCTATTGATTTCTTCAAGCTTTGTATCTCCTCCACCAATCCAATCGGAGCCGAATTTTCCACACCCACTAATCCAATCGGAGCCGGATTTTCCGTTGCAGTAAGAGCTTCTGCATGGATCCTCTCTTCAGCTCGGGAAGCCACATCTGTTTCGTAAAGACCTTTCCAGAATATGGGCTTCTTCTCTACAGTTAGACGCCGCCACCAACTGTCAACAGCTACATCAGCGAAATCTGTCTCTTCCTCATCATCAACCAAAATTCGATGCAAAAGCACATCCTCATCAACGGTTGTTGCCAAGATACTCTCAATGTCATGTGGATATAAAGAAATACAATTTAAAAACACCAAGACCATTTATAAAAACTAAAAACTTACTAATTTACAGCCACCAAAAAGAGGATTTCTAACCTTAGTAATACCAAGTGCGTCATTTATTTCTGATAAAGGATAACCTTTCATTGTGCTTGATTTAAACTTTATCTTGCACATTCTAGGACACTCCTTATCAAAACATCTAAGGCTTTTTTGGAATGTGCTCCTGAGAATTGGAATTGCTTCAAACGGTAGAAGCTACACAAAACACATCATATTAATAGAATTAATCGCCTCATTTGATCATAAACAATCAAAAACAATGATCAACATCAAATCATAATTACCTCCAAAGAAGTAATAAAACCAGGAAATGTCCATGAAGGTTTCGGCTTCCCCTTGAAATTCTTCATCATATTCTCGATTGCTTTCATATTTCCCTCGAATGTCAGTCGACCCCAAGGGAAAGTGCGACACAACTCGAGATCGTTCACGGCTCTCAAGCAGAACTTCTCTATATTAGTGGCATTCGGACCGGTCTTTGACTGTCCAACTATTACGCTGGATAAGAAGAAGAGGACAGCCATCTTCAACCGATCTGGACAAACTTTCATCTTCCCAAGTTTCTCTTTTACATCAGCATAAGTTACTTTGCTTCCAAGCTTAAAATGTCTCCCAACAAAGTTTAATCTGCCCAATGTTTCATAGTTATATGGATATAGACTGCAATCTAATCCAGATATGAGAGCATGTTCTCTAATAGAGTATCGGATAGGAACCCCATTAACTACAAACCAACATTCCTTCCTCTTATCAGTATATGCCATGCGAAGAAGTAGCATCCACATGCCCATCACCTTGTGGTTTGGATCCTTGTGCATGTGCCAAAAGTGTTTAAACTGCGGGTGCTCAGTAAACCATCTTCGCTCTACAGAATTAAGTCCAAGAGACTCTATTTTTTCCACTGCCTTGTCAATATAACACCTTGTTGCCAACTTTATCTGCGTCTTATAAGCGTTGGGCTCAAAATACATCCTCTCGGGTACCATTGGTTGGTCTTCGTCGTCCAAATCCTGCAATCCATTGCAAATATTACACGATAGTACCAAGTATTAAACGTTAGTACTTTTAGTTTCAGAACAATAATACCAAGTATTACATGGTAGTACTTTTAGTTTCAGAACAATAATACCAACTATTACATATTTGTTTCAGAATTATATAACATCAAAACCAAATATTCAAACCAAGTAATATTAAGTTGTACAGATTCGAAACAAACCGATGGATGCTCCGAATTTGACTGAGTTGCCTCAGAATCGACTTCTTCTTCTTCTTGGATGTTGCATGTAGTCGGTTCTTCTTCTTCGATGTTCCTCATTGCACCTACGAACCCAACAAGAAATTTTAGCAAACCGAATGAATCAATTGAACATAATGATGAAACTAAAGAGGACTCCAACTACAGAACGCTAACATCAACAAAATCGAAATCATCACAAAATCGCAAAGACATAAGTACTACTTGAACTTACTCTAGATTATGAGATGTGGATTCGATGAGATTCAATTGCGAATTCTGCAGTAGTAATCCCTATTAAACCCTATTCGTACAAAATCCGAGGGAATTTGAGAAATTTTTAAAGAGAGTAAGGAGAAGTTGAAGAATCTCGAACGGTCGAAGATCGATTAGGGATTTAACTCGGATTGGATTCGTGTGGGTGGTTCAGGTATGGGGACGGGTATGGATCTAAGTGGTTGGGTATGTAAATTCGATAAGTTTTATAGGTTATTTAGTCTTTTAAATAATTTTTGATTTAAAAAATATTAAAAACAAAAATAATTTCAGATGAGGGGCAATAGAGAATTTTTCAGAGGCAAGAGGGGATTTTGAGCATTTGATCTACTCATTTACCAAAAAAAACAGAAAAAGCACTATTACTGTCAATTGGCTACTTGCGTTAATATATGTTACAGCAAACAAATATGAAACAATTGGCACGAATAGCACTTATGCTAACTTCTCATAGGGATATAACACTTTATTTGAAATCTTTGTGTATATAACACTTTCACAGACCAAAAGATAATTTGCCCTTACTGACACAACAATCACATCAAAAACAAAGCTCATCCACTCACGAAAGCCTCTGATTTAATAATTATGACATTTATATTTTTTTCAAATGTTCTAGCAATATTATTTTTGGCAAATCCCTTTTTCCTTTTGCGTTTTCTCGACTCCCTATATTTCCACTTTATTCGCCTGTTGACACTCGTGTACATGTATTCGCCAACGTAAGTACAATTTCTTTTAAAAATACAGTACACACACAATAATATATGTATTTATCTATAATTCTTTAGATGTACACGCTTTGAGTAGTACACGCGTTGACCAATACACAGTTAAAGACAAATACATACACCTTCCATAAGCATCTTACTTCTTCACTACACCAAACATGTGTACGTAGTAGGGGTAACTATGTACACCACCGAATATGTAACTGAGTGTGTACATAATGCAGTTAAAACGAGTATGTACATAATCACATGCCACATGTACAAGGACTGCTTCTTCTACTCCTTTGTTTCATATGAGAATTTTGTTCCAAATGACATTTTTCCAGTAAAACTTGGTGTTTATGACACTTTCTTGTGAACTTTGTCCCATTGACACTTTTGTCCATAGTTTCGGACAGTTTTACCCTCAGTGGGATGACATGGGTGTTGTGTCAGTTTGTATAGAGAGGTTGACTGATGAGATAGAAAGTAGGAGGCATATATATCGAAGAGTTTCTATGCACATGTAAAGAAGAATTTAATGTTGATTGACAAATATCTAATAACATTTAGTTAATATTACACAAATACCTTTGCTATTGGTTTCTTCTCTATATTAATTGCATGAGCATGTTTTATATCGGGAACAAATGCTCTTCCTATATGTACATTAGGCGTTTCATATATGTAGCAACTGCGAGACTGTACACAACATATTTTATACATATTGTTTACGACATTTTATACATATTGTTTACGACATTGTGTACAACATCGTGATTACCTACGAGATAGTGTACA
>OVAY01003316.1:0-11874 GCA_900406395.1 Kernera saxatilis
AATCGATTTTGATCCTCCAAATCTGCTGAAAACAACTAGCACCCTCCTCTTTGTAAGACCGATAAAATCAGAAACTGAAATATGCGATCAATATATTAAAATAAACGATTACAAGATGAGAATATCGATACAATAATAAACGGATAGCGATAAAAGACGAGACTCTGAAAACGATTTCGAAAACAACGTGAAAGCGAGAATTTATCTCTATCCTTAACTCAATAAATCGCCGGTAGTGTGACCGTATGTAGCGACTTTTGAATCCTAGGATACAATCACGTGAGACCGTCTCGCAACACTCGAGAACGAAATCTGACGAACTTAGATTCTATGCTATACTCTCGAGACTTACTTTTGGTGAAAGAAGAGATGAGAGATTGCCGGAAATAATCTTTGTGTAGTGTGTTTTTGTGTCGTTCAAGTGTGTGTAAAATGAGAAGAGAATGGCTTTCTTTTATAGCCAAAATTCTCACCGTTTTATAACGTTCAATAATAAATGGAGATATGAGAATTGATTCTCATTAATTTAATTAATACGCTCATTAAGTTCTGAACGTTACAGAAATCAAATTGATTGCAAATTGATTCTCTACTTAATGACCACGTTAAAACATTAATGAGAAAATATATTTTATTGATCTTGCAAAACTTTATAAAACCTTATAAAAGTTTATAAACAACAAAATTCAAGAGAATCCAACCAAAAGAATAATCTCTTGGGTCGTTGGCCATCTTGCCAAACTCCGAAGCCTAAAGCCTAAAGCCCAGCCCGAGTTTATATTCTCTCAAAAGTTTTGAACCTTGTTTTAAATTCTCCACTTTATCTACTTGAGATTTTTCTCCAATGTTTTTAATTCGGGACAAAATAACAAGTTCTCATTTACACTTAAGCCAATAAACTTAAGGCTTTCTTCTCAGTCCAATGGCCCATTTCTTATCCACACTCATTCAATTTTTGACAAAAGAATGAAGCCCATGGCTTTACAAAAAATTGATCCAACAATCCCCCACATGAATAGAAATGACTCTAAACATTTAGAAGACTTAAAAGACTCGATAGACTCTACTGACTAGACTCATTCTAAGACTAGACAGACGGACTTTACGAGAGTATAGATAAAAATCCACTGTATCTGAGATGGTAGCATAAGTCAGCCTTGAACCACTCATTGTTAATATCTGTCGGGTTTACTCGACCAAGAGGTGACCATGATGTCTTGAACCACCCGATTTTTGGTGTAAACCGAGACAACAGCTATAACCCAGCTTCATTTCTCGTAGAATTAAGTTCTCTATTGTGTTCATTGTGGCCTTGAACATGCCTGGTTATTCATGAGTGAACTTAAAGAATATAGCATGACCTTCATTCTCCTAGAAACGACCCCATTTCACACTCACTAGGTGATTGTCATTAGCCTTTGTTTTAAGAAGTATCATGTAATACTCCACGTGTATATCAAAGCTATGGACCAACCATTAAAAGCAACGCTTAACCTCCACACTTACAGGAAGCACTGTTTATCATCCTGAGAACTGGGTATTGACAAGAAGTCATCTAGTGCATTCAACATATTTTATTTGATTAGTTTTCCCTTTGAACCTAGATCTTGGAATCTCCAGTCACTTAGGTAGGGTTACCATCAAACATCCTCTTAAGATATAGGTTTTAAACCCATTCCCTTTGATGATTTTAAAACTTGATCTTGTGCTAAACCTTTTGTAAACGGATCTGCTAGGTTGTTAGCCGATCTGATATAATCTACCGTGATTACACCAGTCGAGATCAAGTGTCTAATGGTTTTATGTCGTCTTCTGATATGACGGGATTTTCCATTATACAACTTATTCTGTGCCCGAGCTATAGCCGATTGACTATCGCAGTGTACGCGTATAGCTGGCATTGGTTTCTCCCACATAGGGATATCTTCCAAAAAAATTCGAAGCCATTCTGCTTCCTCTGCGGCTTTGTCTAGCGCTAGAAACTCAGATTCCATGGTAGATCTGGCTAACAGAGTTTGTTTGGAAAATTTCCAAGACACTGTTGCACCTCCAAGCGTAAAGACATATCCACTTGTGGATTTTGAGTTCTTAGAATCGGTAATCCAGTTCGCGTCAATGTATCCTTCTAAAACTGCTGGTTCTTTACCATAGTGTAGACCATTGTTCTTGGTATAACGTAGGTAGTTTAATACTCTAGTTATAGCTTTCCAATGTACATAGCTTGGATAGCTTGTGTAGCGACTCAGTACATTGACTGCGTGCGCTAAATCGGGTCTAGTACAATTTGTTAAGTACATCAGACTGCCGATCACTCTAGCATACTCCACCTGCATCACCGCTTCACCCACGTTTTTAGTCAAGTGAAGTTGTGTATCTACAGGAATTTTTGCTGTCCCATTTGAGTGATTCTTGAATCGCTCAAGGATCATTTCATTATAATGAGTTTGGGAAAGGATGATTCCTTCAGAATTTCTAGTGATCTTAATCCCTAGAATGACATCCGTAAGTCCCATGTCTTTCATGTCAAACTTGCTACTTAGCATGTTCTTAGTTTGATTGATTATGTCTTTATTGCTTCCAATAATGAGCATATCATCAACATACAAACATAACAAAATATACCCGTTTGGAGTACTTTTGATGTAGATGCATTTATCACATTCATTGATGCTGAAACCATTTGACATCATCACGGTGTCAAATTTTTCATGCCATTGTTTTAGAGCTTGTTTAAGTCCATACAATGATTTCACAAGTCTACAGACTTTATGTTCTTGTCCTGGGACAACAAAACCTTCAGATTGTTTCATATAAATCTCCTCTTCTAAATCTCCATTTAGAAAGACATTTTTAACATCCATTTGATGGATTTCTAGGTCTCTTAATGCTGCTATGCCTATCAACATTCTTATTGAAGTTATTCTCGTTACCGGAGAATAGGTGTCAAAGAAAACCAATCCTTCTTTTTGGCGGAATCCTTGCACCACAAGCCTAGCCTTGTACTTATCAACTAAGCCATCGGTTTTCAATTTCATTTTGAAAATCCATTTACACCATAGTGCTTTAAACCCTTGGGGTAGATCGGTTATCTCCCATGTATGATTTTGCATAATGGAGTCGATCTCACTATTGATGGCTTCCTTCCAAGAAGGTGCGTCTGGTGTAGACATGGCTTCTGTGAAAGATCTCGGTTCATTCTCCAAAAGAAAGACAATTAAGAAATTTTCACCAAAAGATTTTTCCTTACGAGCTCTTTTGCTATGTCTAGGTTCATATTCGAATTCTTCTACATCATCGAACGATATGCCCGAAGTACTCGCCTCATTTACTGAGGTGATTGCATCTCTTTCTTCACGAGTTCATTTTGGATTTTGTTTATCCTTACACGGAAACACGTGTTCAAAGAAAGATGCATTCCTTGATTTCATTATTGTATTAACATGGATATCCGGTACATCTGATTTATGAACCAGAAACCGATAAGCACTACTATTATGTGCATATCCGATGAAAATACAATCCACGGATTTAGGCCCTATTGCAACCTTTTTAGGAGGTGGTACGTCGACTTTTGCTAGGCAACCCCACACTTTGAGGTATTTGTACGAAGGTACATTACTTTTCCAAAGTTCATATGGCGTCTTGCCAGTGACTTTATTCGGTATTTTGTTGAGGATATAGTTTGTGGTGAGAAGCGCCTCCCCCCACAGATTTTGGGGTAGCCCAGATTTCTGCAACATTGCATTCATCATTTCTTCTAAAGTTCGATTTTTTCGTTCTGCAACTCCATTAGATTCAGGTGAATAGGGAGCGGTCGTCTGATGAATAATGTCGTTTGCTTGACAAAACGCATTAAAAGGTCAATCATATTCACCTCCTCTATCACTCCTAACTATGTTAATAGTTTTCTCAAGTTGATTTTCAACTTCGAGCTTGTACTCTTTGAATTTCTCCAAGACTTCATCCTTACTTCGTAATAAGTATACATAGCAGTATCTTGTACAATCATCTATGAAAGTCACAAAATACTTTTTACCGCCTCTATTTTGTACAAACTTCAAATCGCACAAATATGTGTGTATTAAACCTAGAGGTTCGGTTGTTCGTTCAACATGAGGTGATGGTGTTTTTGTGAGCTTTGCTTGTACGCATACTTCACATTTGTCTATGCTAATTTTGCATTTTGGGATCAGGTTCAAATTAATCAATCTTTGTATAGATTTTTAATTCACATGCCCTAACCGTTCATGCCAAATGTTAGAAGACTCAACCAAATAAGAAACAAAGTTCTTATTCATTTCATCATTAGAAGTAGATACATTGTTTTTCTTGAGGTCTGTCATTACACACATTTTGATCAGTCCTTCCTTAACATAACCATTTCCAATGAAAACACCATTATTCCTAAGGATTAACTGATCGGATTCAATGTTGATTGCAAATCCGTGCTTGCTCATCAAGGTCCCCGAGATCAGGTTCTTCCTCATTTCTGGAATATGCTTCACGTTGGAGAGGGAGATCTCCATGCCAGAAGTCATCTTCAGCACCACTTTGCCGGTTCCTTCAATCTTGGAGTGGGACACGTTCCCCATCATAAGATGATCATCAGATTTGCTCTTTTGATAGGTTGTGAACATGTTCCTATCGATGCAAATGTGGGTAGTGGCACCGGTGTCAAACCACCACTCTTTAGGGTTCTCCTCAGCCATGTTTGCCTCCGTGACCACCGCACAAAGGTGTTCTTCAGTCAAGTTTGCTTGACCTTTCCCCTTAGCCTTGCTTCGACACACAGCAGATTTGTGACCAAACTTGCCACAATGGTTACACTTCCCATCGAACTTTTTCGTGGCAGGTTCACCTTGCTTCTTGAAGCTTTTGGTGGATTGAGGCACCATCTTGTTGTTACCAACTTTGGCTTTCCCCTTTTTCTTGTACTCAGCAACATTCGCATTATGAGTAAGAGCCGACCCGTTTTTGTCGCGCTTCGATGACTCATTTTGCAGCTTGGAGATCAAGTTAAGCAAAGTCAATGGCTTTTGCTTGTGATCAAGATACCACTTGAAGTCAATCCAGCTAGGGGGTAACTTCTCAATGAAGCAATTCACCGTGAAAACCTCACAAAGCTTCATTCCTTCATCGTATATCTCTTGCATGATCATTTGTAGCTCATGGACTTGTTCCATGATGGGCTTAGAGTCCACCATTTGAAAGTCGAGAATTTTCTTTGAAGCAAATTTCTCCGAGCCTACATTGTACGACTTGTACTTATTTTCCAAGGCATCCCAAAGAGCTTTGGAAGTTTTGACCTCACTGTAAACCTTATAGAGAGGTTCCATCAGGCGGCTTTGAATATATGACTTGAAGTTGGACCCATCAAATTTGTCCGGTGTCAGAATAGCACTCGACACATTTGGGACCTCGGATGATGATTGAGCAAGTGGTAGACCGCTCCCGCTTGGAGGTATCTGCGCACCAGTACCATCACCATCACCTCCAATGTTATCCTTATTAACACCGGTAGTCATCTGTTCACAAACAACAAACTTTGTCAGTAAGAGAACATAAGTTTTAAAAACCTTATAAAGACTTGTAAAAATTAGAACCTTTATAAATAACTTTATAAAATCTTATAAAAAAATTATAAAGGCTTATAAATAAGGGTGTATTTGTGATTATGGTAGTTTTTTAAAAGTAATTTGAAAACTAGGTAGTTTAAAAAACATATTTGAGAAATGGGTAGTTTTTCACTATTTGTGAGATAGAGGAAGTTGTGAGAGGAGAATACGACAAATTAAATTTAAAAGACATAAGTGCCCTTGTGTTGATTTGTGATGAAACGAGTGTACAACTAACAACGGTGTACATTGATATTGTAAACGTGGTGTACGATGAAAGAGTTGTGCAAATGAAATGGTGTACGAGATAGTATACGATGATGATTGAAAATATGGTGTACGAGATATGACTGTAAAACCTTAGTGCTTGTATACTACGCCACTCGTACACCGGTGCATACGAAACATAACGGTGTACAAAGTGGTGTACAAACACTTGTTTAAGATGGTGTACAACTATATGGTGGTGTACGAAATATGATGGTTAAACACTAGTGTTTGTACACCATTTTAAAAAAGCGTTTGTATATCATTTTGTACACCGTCATGTTTTGTACACACTAGTGTACGGGATAGAGTAGTGTACACGCACTATTATTTTACATTCATATTTCATACACCACATTTTCAATCATCATCATACACCATCTTGTACACCATGATGTACACCATCATATTTCGTACATATACAAGCACTAGTATATGGATTTGCATAGTATACAAGCATTATTGTTTTATCATTATATCTAGTACACCACAATTTATTCATCAACATACACCATATTTTATTATTTTGTTATACACTGCTGTTAAATATGTCAAAAATATAGTAATATGGAACTATTTAGATTCAGATAAATTTTTTATAAATTAATATATGGTTACTGTGATTTTTTAATTAAAACTTTTTAATTAAATCAAACTACAAATTTTAAGAGGAAAGAAAAAAAATGTGCTACTCTCTCTCTCTCGTGTGGGTTGACAAGGGAATGAGACAATTTGGTCATTTCCTAAATCACTCCTCTAATACACTCTTCTATTACATAAATAGTAAACACTACCAATTCTTCAAATAAGTTTTTAAAACTACCCACTTTCCAAATTATACTTTCGAAAACTACCTATTTTCCTACATAACTCTATAAATAACCAAATTGCTTTGAATTCCTTCGGATATCACCACTAGGTGTTCCTAGGACTCACAATATATAGTACTTAGCTTTCTCTGGAAGGTTTGACTATCCTTATAAAGGTTTATAAAAAATTATAACCTTTATAAATTATTTTATAAAACTTTGTAAAAAAATTTCCAAAGCTTACAAGCAACCAAACGTTTACAGATTTCACCCAAAGACGTTCTTAAACGTTATTTTAGATCCGGAGATCGTTTTAGAATCGTTGCATTTCACAGAATCGCTATAAAGCGTTCGCAAAACCGTTTGAATCGTATCGAAAATCGATTCACAGAAGTACTTATAAAAGCAATCGCGAATCTGATATCGTTTATAGAAACAAAACATTTCAAAACTAGTTTTATAAATCCGTTTATAAAACATTATAAAATGTTGTAAAGATCTTATAAAACCGTTTATAAAGAACCTTATAAAACCTTATAAAATCGTTTATAAAGCTTATAAATCCGCAAATCTCAATCCGATTGTAGCGATAGGCTAGAAGCGGATTTATTGAGTTAAGACAGTAGGACCGCTAAAATCAGAAACTGAAATATGCGATTAATATATTGAAATAAACGATTACAAGATGAGAATATCAATACAATAATAAACGGATAGCGATAAAAGACGAGACTCTGAAAACGATTTCGAAAACAACGTAAAGGCGAGAATTTATCTATATCCTTAACTCAATAAATCGCCGGTAGTGTGACCGTATGTAGCGAATTTTGAATCCCATGATACAATCACGTGAGTCCGTCTGGCAACACTCGAAAACGAAATCTGACGAACTTAGATTCTACGCTATACTCTCGAGACTTACTTTTGGTGAAAGAAGAGAGGAGAGATTGCTGGAAATAATCTTTGTGTAGTGTGTTTTTGTGTCGTTCAAGTGTGTGTAAAATGAGAAGAAAATGGCTTCCTTTTATAGCCAATATTCTCAATTTTTTATAACGTTCAATAATAAATGGAGATATGAGAATTGATTCTCATTAATTAAATTGATACGCCCATTAAGTTCTGAACGTTACAAGAATAAAATTGATTGCAAATTGATTCTCTACTTAATGACCACGTTAAAACATTAATGAGATAATATATTTTGTTGATCTTGTAAAACTTTATAAAACCTTATAAAAGTCTATAAACAACAAAATTCAAGAGAATCCGACCAAAAGAATAATCTCTTGGGTCGTTGGCCATCTTGCCAAACCCCGAAGCCCAGCCCGAGTTTCTATTCTCTCAAAGGTTTTGAACCTTGTTTTAAATTCTCCACTTTATCTACTTGAGATTTTCTCCCAATGTTTTCAATGCGGGACAAAATAACAAGTTCTCATTTACACTTAAGCCAATAAACTTAAGGCTTTCTTCTGAACCCAATGACACATTTCTTATTTACACTCATTCAATTTTTGACAAAAGAATGAAGCCCATGGCTTTACAAAAAATTGATCCAACACTCTTCTGATTTTGCATCCATAGTCAAGAGAAGCTTCACCTATTCACCGGAGATAAGAGCTCATGAAAAAATTGAAATCGATTTAGCAGCAAAACGAGCTGAAGCAAATCAATAAGTTTAATCGATCTACATGATTCTTAATTTTGAAAGAGAAACTTTGCCTCAACCTAACTTAGGCTTTCAATGAAACAAAGAATTACTACTCCCCAAAGAGAAAGAACCAAGGATACGGAAGAAAAGATGAACACTCGACTTCAGCCGGAGTAAGATTAATTCCGATTAATCGGAAAGAGAGGAAGGAGTAAGACAACAAACGAAAACTAAACAAAGCAAAAAAAAACGGACAATGCCGGAGAACAAGTTCCGAAAATTGGAAGATAAACCGAACATAGTCAGAATTTACAGGCCAAAAGAAAGAACTCTCTCTCTCTCTCTGAAAGATGGAGGTGAGGGAAGAGAGAGACGATTATATTACTATGGTTGAGTGGATGCAAAGATGTACATGGTTTCCACTTTTAACAATTTTTTTTGTCATCAACAAATTATATTAAAATCGAAAAAATTTTACCCATCAAAGAAATTAAGAAGATATAGAGATAGAGAGGTGCTAGGCTAAAACATAGTGTTCTTTGAGCATATTAGGATGGATATGATGGTAGCGGATCCGTTAAGTAAATGATTACCATCCAATACTTTAATTGGCTATATAAAGTGTATGGGTATGCAAAACCTTGCTATTTTGATTATGGTATGCTCGTTAAGTCAGCGACACTATGAATTCACTTAAAGTTATGTTTTTGTTTTAAATAATATGTTATCATTAACAGCAATCACTGCCCTGAGTATGACAGATCAACACGTGTCTCTGGTAGTTCTGAGTCTATACAACTCTTTGAAATCAAAAACATGTTCGCTCAATTCCTGAAGAGCCAGCAGCAAAATGTCAGATTCTGTGAGGACATCGATGATGAAAAAGTTGAGGTGTACGCTGTAGAGGGTGCTGATGAGCAGCATGAAGAGGTGAACTACATTGTTGGTCAGGGAAACTTTCAGAACAGAGGGTTTAACCAGAACTACAGGAATCATCCCAATCTCTCCTACGGAAGCACAAACGTTGACAATCCTCAAGATCAGGTCTACCCACAGCAGACAGTTGGCCAGGGACAACAATTTCAAGGAAAAACGTTCATGCAAAACTCAGGTCATAACAGCTTTCCACAGGCTTTCCAAGGCAAAACGTTTGTGCAAAATTCGGGCCAGAATAACTTTCTGAAGGGTTTTCAGAACAAAAGTCAGAATCAGGAAAATTTCAGCAATGGTAACTTTCAGTCTGGGTACCATGATCAGTTTCAACATACAGTGACAACACCTCCAGCACCTCAGGATAGCAAGCTCGAGGCTATGATGCAACAGATTCTAGAGGGGCAGAAGCAGAACACAAAGGACATAAATGTGAAGATGGACAGCATGTATAATGACTTGAACAACAAATTCGAGTCCCTTTCTACCCATGTTAAGAAGCTTGACACAAAGGTAGCTCAGACTGCAGAGGCTGTAAAGCGACCCGTTGAGGTTCTTCCTGAAAAAGTTGAGCACAATCCTAAGCACCAGGAGTTCATCAAAAACCATCACAACTAGGAGTGGAAAAGTGTTGACTCCAGTTTTGCAGAAGGGTAAAGGATTGATGAGGCTGTAATCTTGGAAGACGATAATGAGACTAGCAAGGGAGCAGTGGCAAGTTCATCTGGAACTCATGCAGAAGACAACTCCAACATCGTACCACCTCCACGTGTCTACACTCCCAAGGTCTCATATCCTGTGCGCCCTAAGAAGACAAGGAAAGAGCTTGAAGATGCAAGGTGTAAAACATTTGTGAGTGAGTTAACTGTGAGACTTCCTTTTGTTGATGATGTTCAGATGGTGCCGGCTTTTAGAAAATACATGAAGAGCATGGTAACGAACAAAATGACCCTTGAAGAAGGAGTGATGTCGATCATAAGGGAGTGCAGTGCCCATCTTAAGAACCAAATGCCCGAGAAATTAAGAGATCCAAGGAGCTTCGTGCTGTCTATGCAGATAGGGAATATCACATTTGCTCGTTCTCTCTGCGATTTGGGGTCTAATGTCAACCTTATGCCCTTCTCTGCAGCTCAAAGGTTGGGGATGATCGAGTATAAGACAACCAAGATCACCCTGGTACTTGCTGACCGTTATGTACGGATTCATGTGGGTATTCTAGAGAGCTTGCTAGTCAAGATCAGAAATAGTTATGTACCTGCATATTTCGTAGTTCTTGAGCTCGACGAGGAGCCTAAGGATCTTCTCATCCTAGGCAGACCATTCCTAGCAACAGCAGGTGCTATTATTGATGTGAAGAAGGGCAAGATTGATCGGAGCAAAACGGAGTTGGACGTCAAATGGATCGATCAGTTTTTCAATTTGGGCCCGTTTCTCGCCCAATTCGACTTTAGGCCTATATATATTCTATTTTCTGCCAATTGTTAGGGCATTCAGGATTCCACTATTTTTTTAGAGACGCTTTATTTTTTTTCTGGGTAGCAGCCATTTTTTTTCTCTGTAAGCTTGGGGAGACAATGTGATACTCTGTGACATTTTGGAGAAAATTTCTAAACCCCTTTCTCTTTGATTAATATAATTATGCATTCTCTTTCATCTCTCTGCGTTTTCTTCGTTACTATGTGTGAGTAATCCACCAGTTAGGTTTTAGGGTTTTTCAAAGGGATTAAACATAAATTGCTAGATTGGATTGCTAGAATAGGGATTTATCATCTGGTTCTTCGTCTATTGTTGTTTTTAATGCTGAAACTTGACTGATCACCTAGTTTCATGACCTTAGGTTAATTTACTCATCAAAAGTGTAGTCGATTGCCTAATAGAACATAGATGAGCAGAATGTCCTTNGCCTAATAGAACATAGATGAGCAGAATGTCCTTAGCCAACGAAAGCTGATGTTAAGGCATTCTGTGAACATATCAAACATGAACTCTAATGCGTGATTAGCTGCTTGAATTCAAACGACAGTTTATAATCTTAAGTTGTTAAGCATAGTAATCAGCACTACGACAGTAGGTTGATTATAAATCTGTGTTTTGAGTTCTAGACGGTGCTTAATTGATTCCTTGTTCGATTATCTGATTTTGTGATTCATATTCCCTGCGATTTTCCCTACTGCCTAACGTCTTTAATCCATAGTTTAAAACCGTTTTCTTATCTGCATTTGATTTCATTCGTATTACCAAACAAACAATCACCTTATCTTGTCTTAGCTCTACTTTGCTCTTATAGATTTGTTGTGTAACCTTGGTTTCTTTGGATTCGATCCCTTCTATACTACTGTGATTTGCTGTGCACTTGCAGTATTATTTAGGGTTAAAACTCTGTGTATCAGACCTTGACTTAACGGAGGCTTGTTTTGGCCAAAAAAAAGAGAGTATAGGTTTTGTTTTGATTCACTAAAACAGTATAGTATTTATTCAGCCAAAATTGAAGTTTGTGTTTTATTTTGCCTAAATATAAAAGTTGGGGATATAAATAGCCAAAAACCCTTGAAAGACACACAAGAGAGACTTATTAAAACTCAAAAAAGACACGAACTCACTTGCG
>OVAY01003318.1:0-11872 GCA_900406395.1 Kernera saxatilis
TTCTAAATGAGACTCAAATGTACAAGAATGCATATGTAAAGACACAAAGAATAAGAGAAAACCAAGGAAAATATGTACTATTCACATGCAAAATGTGGGAACATCAAGTACATAAGGTATGTCCTAATGAAATGGTTTTCCTTAAGGCGCAAAACAGCATGCCGTGTCCCAAACACGCTAACACAGAAGTACGAGGTTCGTAACAAGGAAGGTGTTCCTTATAAGGTTGATATGGTTAAGAGAGAGTGTACCTGTTGTGAATTTCAGATGTTGGCTATACCATGTGCTCATGCGGTGGCAGCAGCTATTCACACCAAGACAATGGTGGACACGCTTGTTTGTAAAGAGTATCCTTCTTTTCATTGGAAAATGGCATATACGTGCAGCATATATCCAGTCCCCGATTTGAAAACATGTGAACCAGTTGATGATGCGCTTTCCGACATAGAATTGTTCCCACCAACAACAAGACGCCCACCCAAGACGCCCACCAGGTAGGCCGCGAAAGAAGCGTCTATACTCGCGTGGGGAAATCAGAGTAATAAACAGTTTTACGTGCAAAAATTTTTATTATACGGATACTTAAACGGTTAACTAATTTATTGTTTGGACCCTTGTTTAAAATGTGAGTAGGGGAAAGCTCGGAGGCGTCTGACCATTTGTGGGCGTTGTGGAGACTTGGCCACAACCACGCCACCTATAAGATGTTGAAGTGGTGGAAGTTTGGAAGGGGCACCGCTGAGCTAGAAGTGGAGGTTTTTGTTGTGTTGAATTATTTTGGATGAGCGGTTGTGAAAGCCGAAAATAGGGAGGCCAAGATTTCAATATCATGTTTAAAAGATTATGTAACCCCATTCTCCCGTATATTTGTTGTTGTATAAATGTATGTTAGGGAGATAAATAAGTTGTCCATTGGATGTGTAAAATGAATGTATGTTAATGAAGTTTGTAAGATTACATGCTATATCTAACTCATTTCCCATAACATAGACGGCTAATTTGCTTCACAATTGGACAAAAGCTTGTCAGAACATATAAAGTATAGCGCTAACAAATTTCGTAACTGAGAAAATATCACGTAAAACAAAACAAAGTTGTTAGTAATATTGATCATATAGCGCTAATAAGTAACGTACCCCAAGCATTTATTTGTTACGTAAAATAAATTAGTTTAGATCATCTTCTTTTTCTTGTAACTATTATACCGTATATATTGTTATGTAGAATCGATATGGTGAGAGTTTAAATGCCTGAATGGACTCAAAATTCAAATGCTTAGTATGACACTTATCGAGTTAATTTCACAGTTACAAGTGAAACATTTTTAATGAATGACTTAAACTTTAAAATAACGGATGTTAACTAACGTGTAAAATTATATAGCACCATATTTAACAAAAAAAGTATTATGCTTCCTTTCCTTGATGTAAAAACATGGTCTAGCCTTGACCATGGTCTAGCCTTGACCATGGTCTATCTTAACAATAACTATATTTTTTTTCGCTTATCCCTTAGCCAGTTATCGTGATTGTTAGTGCTATGCAAAATTTATTAGCAAAATTTATTAACAATATTTATGTTCGATAAACAAATTGTTGGTTTGCTAAACCATTTAGTATATGGGTACGTGTTTAAGATAGTATTATATATCGCGTTAATATTAACGGCTAATAAATCGAAACTAATTAAAGTATTATAGGAACTAATTTAAAGTTGTTCGATTGTTACTTATCTCCTATAACTTAAGACACATAACAGCGCAGAAATAGCAAGTTTAAAAAATCCGGATCACATAAACAAAGCTGGTATATAAAGATCAAACACTCTCCTCAGCGTACTCTTCATAGAACATAACCGCTAGTTTCTGTGATTCAATTGACAATGATTCGAGGGTGATAAATTTTCAGGCCTCTATTCCCACTATGGCGTGAGTTTGCATAAGAAGCTCATATGTGACAGCAGAATGAGTGGGAGTTCCATTATGAACTGGGATTTAAAAGGCGCTAGGCGAGGCGACGAAGAGTTGATATAGCGCATCTCGCCTCGGCGAGATACCGGGCGCGCCTTGAAACACCTAGGCACTGCTTAGAGCAAAAAAAAATTATTAGTCTCAATTGTAACTTGTAAGTCCATAACCATGTTTGAACCAACCAAAACAACTCGATTCTCATTTAAAAAACAGAGAAAAAGTTAATCCAACAGAGTCTTAAAACTGAAACCCAACTTAAAAACAAAACCAACATAGTCTAAAAAGTAAAAAGCCACAAACGATTGTTTTAAATCCAAATCAAAAGCTCTAAAAATCTAGCTCATCATCTTCATAAAGCTCGTCAACATCTACAAACTCTTCATTATTCTCATTTCCTCCAAAATCATCTTCAATTTCATTCTCATCATCTTCAGAAAACAACGCCATAGGAGTCGAAGATGACCTTTGAGATGCTCTTGGAGTGGATGCTCTTGGAATGGAAGTTTTGTTTGAAGCAATACCCTTTCCTTTGTCAACTCTACTGGAAGATGATGAAGCTCTTCTTGTAGTATAGATAGGCTCGTTAGCTCCAGAAACTTGGCTCACAATGTTCCACGTCAAATCATCACCCTCAAACACTAGATCATCATCAGAAGAGCATTGATCCATTTTTCCTACCAACCACTCATTACTATCATCAATATCTTGTAGGGCGATGGGATCAATTGTATCTTTTCTCTTATACCGGCGTTTCAAAGCACGATTATACTTAACAAATACCATGTCATTCAATTGGTTTTGAGCCAATCGATTTCTTTTCTTGGTATGGAGCTGTTATAAATACAAAATTACAAACTATAAGTATTGTGACAGAAACGATCTTATTTTGTAATAGAAGTCTGGGAATTCATTTACATGTTCAAAAACACTCCAATTCCTCTCACAACCAGTCGCACTACAAGCGAGACTAAGAACTTTTATAGCAAATTTTGTAAGTTCTGGAGTAGACGCGCCGTAACAAGACCACCAATCAGCTGCACTCAAATTTAAAATTGTGAGTAAATTACACTCATTTAGCACACAAACAAATTAACGTGTGAATGTGTGAGAGAATCAACTTACCTGGTGATTTTGTTTTTTTTTGTCTAACTGCCATTTTATGACCAAAGAGTCTTGTTGCATTTTTAAATGCATCCAACTCTAAAAGTATTTTGTCTTGAGTTTCAACATCTAGAACAAGCCTTCCAACGCAGTCATATAATCTCTTCACAAATTCTTCACAAGTCATCCCAGAGGAAGGTTCATACTGGGATTCATGATTCAAAAAGTAGCCAGCAGCATGTAAAGGATGATGGAGTTGACAATTCCATCGCTCATCTATAACCTCAAATGCATATTTGTATTCATCTTCTCTCATCTTGAATGCCTTAGCAATGGTCTCTTGAGCCCTATCCATTGCTTCATAAATATATCTCATATGTGGTTTTTTCTCTCCGTCAACCATCCTAAGCACTTTAACAAGAGGTCCTGTCAACTTAAGTGCATAATACACGTTCCTCCAAAAGTTGTTTTGCAGAATGATTTGTTTCACTTTCCTTGCTTCAATTTCCTTTGGCCACTTGGATGTAATATTGTGAAAGTGTGATAAAAGACGTAGTAAACCGAGTAACTGCTGGTCTATGCATATTCTTTCTACCTATGAATCTCCTCATCATATTTACAAGCAAGGTATGGCTATAAATGTAGCCATTCATAAAGATGCAATTCTTTATTGCCATCTTCATCGATGGGAGTTTTCCAATATCCTCTAGCATGAGTTCTATGGAGTCCAGTACAGATGTGGTCTTTTGCCATTAGTAATTTTCCTACGATGAATCATGAAAACAAATCAGATTCATTGAACGACTAGATAGGAAAAACGTATACTTAACGGGTTAAGGATAAAACTTACCGACTTTCACGTAGTTCGAAGCATTGTCTGTTACGATTTGGACAACATTTGATTCCCCAACTTCTTCAATCATCTCATCAAGCATATTAAACAGCAAATTCGAATCTTTCACCACCTCTGAAAACTCAAATGATTTGATGAAAAATGATCCATTTGGCGAATTAACAAGAAAGTTAATAATATATTTCTGGACAACTGAATCACGTCATCCATCAGACATAATAGAACATCCTTTAGATGCCCAATTTGTCGTGTGCTTCACCAGCTGATTTTTTGTTTAATCCACTTCCTTTGAAGAAGAGGAACTTGTAGCTCATACATACTTGGTGGCTTAAAGCCGGAACCGTATTGGCCAACTAACTCAACTTCCTCCTTAAAACTGTCATAGTTAACCGCATTGAATGGAATTGCAGCATCATAGAACCACCTTGCAATAGCGCTACACGCATTGTCCCTAAGTTCCTTATCATAAACGCCAAAAATATATTTTATGTCCTTTCTTCCTTTCAAAACATCCGTAGGAGTTGGGGTAACAAACCTGTCCATTGGACCTTTGTGTCTTCGTTTCTTCAATGTAGGCTGACCTTTGTAATTACTAGGACGAGGCTCACAATCAACTTCATCCTCAAGATCATAATCATCGACATGTTGAGGGATTGGTGGCTTCATATTAATAGTAGCTTTTGCTTTTTATTTTCTAAGCATGAACACTCTTACTTCTTCCCTCACATGTTCTGGACAGCTATGACATTTAGTTACAACCGAGAAACCGCCAACCAAGTGTTGTTTTAGACGTTGAACTCCACCTTTTGTGATTTAATCACAAAAATTACACTTAAAATTATTGTTGTTTGTAGGACCTTGTGTTGAGTATTTCCTGGCTTGATCAATCTCCTTATTAGCTACCGAAACAGACATGATCGAGAGAGAAAGCACTAAGGCACGCTAGACTTACACTAGAGGAACAAAATTGTAAGAGAAGAGAAGTATAGGTTTGAATGAAGATTGAAAAGGTGAAGAGGCTACGTGACTGCGTGAGTTTTTCGATTAGAATATGGAAAATAACTAAATAAGGTTTTCAGGTTTCCAACTCATGGCAAAGGATATTGTGTAATTAGTTTTCACAAAAAATATAAAATTTGTAGTGCAGAATAATAGAAAATTATCTATTATACGCGAGGCGTTTCGAGGCGCGCTTTACACTTCACACCTAGGCGGTACGAGGCGCTCGCCTTTGATAAAAAACCTCGCCCAGTCCTGTTAAGGCGAGACCACCGTACCCTCTTAACGCCCAGCGCCTAGGCATGCCTAAGGCTCGCTTTTTAAAACTCAGATTCTGAGGGATGCCTCTTGCACGGGCTAACGAAAAAGGTTTGGTATCACGTACCACGTTGCCAGCTGCCTGCTTTAGTACATACGTCAAGATCAATGCAATGGGGTTGAATGTCTTCTTCACCAAGCTATCACTATGATATAGGGTGTTGCAATCAAGCACATGGATCTCAGAAGATGGAACATACACTGACCCAATGTTGCTTGTCAAAGTTGAAAGGAAAATAAATACGCTCATGCAAGGTTTGGATTGCAACCTCAGATTTGAACTAGTCGAGGATTTCTTCTTGGAAGTGAAATTTGCTTCTGTCCTTTGCAGCAATCCTAAAAATTTTGTAGTTAAGCTTCATCATTGATGCGACAACCTTGGTGTCAAAGAATTCAATCTTCTTAACCAGGCTATCAGGGCAGTGTTTGGTGAAAATACCGCGACTGAAATGCATCAAGACATCAACTATCTGCAAAAAATAACAGTCCCCGCATAATCAAGGACTACTAATGGCCGTCTGTTTACCTTTGGTGGCATGATCTTAGTTCTTTCAACTATTTCAAGAATGTCTTTGTTATTGACATAGGTGTCGTTGCCGATACTTATTAGACTGAACAAATAAGTAAGTTATTTTGTATATTAGTCATTATTATATAAGTTAATTATTAGCCCTATAACTATAATGATAACATTCAATATAAATTGTAGACGATATAAAATATTTGGTGTTTCTTTTTACTTACCAGCTGGTCTTGAGCTTCTTCTGAAGCTCACTGAATTTATTAGCGTAATTAGTAGTTGGATCGGACCCATATAGAAGAGGTTGTCCTTGTTTGAATTTATTAGCGTAATTAGTACTGTCCTTTGCCTTTTGCTCCTCTGCGTCTCCTTACACCCATCGACGACATTATTACCTTCATCAGCTTTGCTTTCTAAAGCTGCATCATCATTGTTTAGGCAATTCTCTTCTTCAATTGGTGTGTCTTCCTGCGATAGTCCAAGGGAGAACAATGGTAATGGAGATAATAAGACCGTGTGAAATCTCACCAACCTCTGATGTTTCAAGGTTCATGGGGTCTGTAGTGTGCTCTGGATCGTTGGTCACCATATTTTTATGATTAGCGAAAATACTCTTTAATAACCGGTACCATATAATGTATAACTGTAAATATATAGTTAGTTCTAAAATAAAAAATGATGAAAATGAAGTAATACTTCTCTGACGCTCGGTTAACCGCTCCAAGAACACTGTCGATAATATTTGTATCGTGCGAATAAGTATTCATTACATGCTCCGCTTTGCTGCGAAGGTTTGATCCTTATGAATCTCTTCTTCTGTTTGCCAAGCTGTCGGCGTTTCTCGTTTCCGCTGCGATAGCCGTGGGGTGCATGATTTATAGTGGACTTTTCAGGAAATCCATAAATGCTAGATATGACAGCATCTTTCATTACGTTAACTTTGCAGTCAATTGAATCAGTTATCTTCTCTTCGACGGCGTTAACAACTTCCTCCATATGGTTGACTTTCTCCAAACATTTAGTTATCATTGAGACAATCCCAGCTATCTCTGCTTTGAGTATTGATAACACCGTATTTTTACCACTTTTAAACCTGTTTTCAAAGTCTTTTTCAAACGTTTTCATCTTGTTTCTATGAAAAATTGAGTCTTTTCAGTATTTCGTAGTGTCAAGAGTCTTTTTAGGTATTTAGGGCAAAAAGCATACAAATGGAGTAAAACCAGCTTGTTGGATAGATTCCCTGTCTCAGAAGTTTAATATTCAATGAAGGACTTCCCCTCCACCAAATTGGAAGATCTTGGTGCCTAAACAAAGCCACGTGAGTTAGCTTTCATCTCCAAGTTATCTGAAGGCAATCCATCAAGTCAATCAAAAGTTATACCAAAAAGAGGGAATGCCGGTCCTGCTGCCTCGCGAATGAAGCAAGTGCAGAAACCAAGCAAATCGTGAAGTGACCTCGCCGCGGCCACAAAACCCATCCCTGGGGCGAAATCACTTAATCCTGCGGTCAAAGATCACGCACCAGAGGCCGCCTCACTTCGCCTACAACTTAACCTAAAAGGCCCTAAGACACAAGGACCTGAAGCCTATAAATACAACTCTTAGGAGCTCTTCTAGGGTAAGCCTCCCTGTTCTAGTTCGTCCCCTACCGTCACACAGCAGCCACGACCCCCTCCATCCATCTCAGAGAGCTGACCGCCTCTGTTCATCACCTCCTTCACCTCCAATCCTCGTCGCCATCACTATCGCACTCCACTAGAAGTTCTCTCACTCGTTTTTCTTCATTGCTTTGTTGTTTAAGGGAGAAGATCCATCAAATTTGTATCACAGAGAAGATCTCTAACCCTATTCTTATTTCAGTATTCATTATGCATTCCTTTTCATCTCTGATTTTCGTTCCTTTGATTATGTCTGAGTAATTATCTTGTTGGGCTCAAGGGCCTACGAAGGGGGATTCATGCTGCCTTGACATAGGTTGTTAGATTTGGGTTATTTGTTTATCATTCTTCGTCCTAGATTTAATCTTACTGCATATATGTGGATTATATGTCCATTGATTGATCTTAAGTAGATTTACCCACTGAAAGTGCAACTAAATCACTTGAACTAGTCTAGGCGAGCATCGTGTTATAATCTGTGAAAGCTGAATTATAGAACTTTGTGAACCTATTGCAACTTGTTATTATCGTGTGTTTGGTTTCGTAATTGCCTTCGGAAGTCGAGTAATTAAGTTGTTAAAACATAAGGAATCGGTTTGCTATCGCAAAACGATTCTACCCTAGTGATTCGAGTTTATGAATAGGAATAGTCGAAATTCCCTTGTCTTTCCCCTTGCATAAAACGTGGCATGAACCCCTGGAAACTCCCTGCTACCCAGCACTTCGTTCACTGATATTCAAAATCGTTTAGTGCTTTTATTTATTCGCAATTTCGTTTCTAAACCAAAACCGACGAAAACCCCTTCATAGTGTAACTTATTATTCTCTGAGGGATCGATAACCTTAAGTATTACAATAGATATTATGTGCGCTTGCAGGGTAAATCATTGTGTTACTAACTAAGGTGAAAACTGACACACATCAAGTTTTCTGGCGCCGTTGCCGGGGAGTAATCTAAGTTGCTTACGAGTTTTAGAATATGATATAGTCTAAGACGTTTTTCTTTGCTTTTTAATATTCCGTTTTAGTGTTTCCTTTTGTTTCAGCCCCCATGGAAAATCAAAATCTAAACTTAGGAGACCTTGATGATCTGCCGCCTCACAACGGAGATCAAGAAGCTCTTGGAGATAATCGTTTCATGGATGATGACGGGCCAGTTTTCGAACAGAACTGAGCTAACGAGCCGGGTCTTTTGAATCCTCTCGCTCAAACGATGATAGCTGATTTCGACAAGCCTCATCAACATTACCGAAATAGGTCGGCTATACGTTTACCACTACCCGAAGGACAAAACTTTGAGATCAAACCTCAAGTCATTGCATTGGTGAAACAAAACCAATATCACGGTTTATCCACGGAGCATCCAATGGATCATATCGAGTTCTTCGAGGAGATTTGCAGCACTACTAAGGGAAATGGAGTGTCTGGAGACTATTTGAAGTGCAAGCACTTTCCCTTTTCCCTAGGAGATAAGGCGGACAAGTGGCTGAAGTCTCTACCTCCAGCATCACTCACGAACTGGGAGGAGTGCAAATCAACTTTTCTGAATTATTTTTACACTATATCTCGTACCAACCGCTTAAGGAACAATATTCAAGGGTTTCGACAAGGGGCCATGGAGTCATTCTTTGAAGCTTGGGAGAGATTTAAAGATTATGAAAGGGACTGCCCTCATCACAGCTTAACATGAGCAAACATGATGAGCACTTTCTACCGTGGAGTCAATCAAAAATATCAGCTATCCTTATATACCGCAAGTAATGGAGATTTTGCAACAAGAACGCTGGAAGAAGCTCTAACTCTAGTCAGCAACCTTTCTGGAAGTATCAACAACAGCCACTCAATCTATGATGATTCTACACGTCCTCATAATGGAGAGAGTACCCAGATTGCTGAACTCCGAAGTATGATGAGTACACTTCTCAAAAACCAGCAGAGATCTACGTACCCTCGAAGAGACATAAACGAGATCTATGGTCAAGAAATAGAGTTGGACTATACTGGTGCACAAACATACCACCCTAATCAAGATTTTGACCCGAGATGCAGAAGTCAAAGCAACACTTATGGGAAAGTGGATCTCCAGCAAAGGCTTCCGCTCACTAGTTTTCAAGGAGCGCATCAAACATCTAAAGATCCGAGCTCTGAAAGTCGAATAAAAAGTATGGAGCTCAGGATGTAGCAACTCGAGGCCAACTACGAAGCATTCACAAACAACATCAACTCCAAGATAGATTTTTTTTTGTGGAGATCTTGGCCGCAAGCACGATGAAATTTCAGTTAAATTTCAACGCGTCAAAAACTAAACATCTGGAACCGCCAAAACTGTGAAAGAATCTGTTGATCCTTTTCAGAGTAAGAAGAATCAATATCCTAACTTTTCATAAATAAACGCAATTACGCTAAGGAGTGGAACAGTATACAAAGGACCAGAGATGCCAACGATTCTCGAAGACAAAGAAGCCGAGAAAGGAGCATCGTCCGAAGAATAAAAAATCGCGAATAAAGATGAAACAAGCGATGAAGTCTTCATTAAAAACGTGGCTCCACACGCTCCAGAACGTGTATATCAACCTAAGGTACCATATCCTACTGCTCTAAGGAAGCCTAAGAAAGAAAAGGAACGAGCCAAGCTAAAGGAGCTTGTCGATCAACTATCGGTACGATTGCCTTTTGTTGAAGCTTGCGCAATGATCCCCTCTCTAAGGAAGTATATGAAGAGTATATTGAATAATACTCTCAGCCTAGAGGAAGGTGTTATGATGATTACTCACGAGTGCAGTTCCATCCTGCAAAATTGCATGCCTCAGAAACGTGGAGATCCATGTAGTTTTGCTTTGTCTTGTACGATCGGATCTGAAGCTTTTGTGCGTTCTCTATGTGATATGGGATCTAGTATCAACATGATGCCCTATTCAGTAGCCAGACGCCTAAGCTACCACGTTTTTAAGCCCACAAAAATCTCATTAGTCCTTGCCGATAGATCAGTTCGCTTCCCGGTTGGAATTCTAGTCGATGTGCCGGTCATCATTGGAGAATGCTACATCCCTACTGATTTTGTGGTTCTAGAACTGGAAAAAGAACCCAGAGATCCTCTAATACTTGGTTGACCTTTCCTTTCTACAGCTGGAGCAATCATTGATGTTCCCAAAGGGAAAATCGATCTCCATCTAAGCGATCTCGTGATGAAATTCGACATGAACAAAGCTCTTTCTCAACCTACTCTTGATGGTCAAGTCTTTTAGATTGATGAGTTAGCGGAAGCTACAGATGAAGTCTATGAAGAACTTCTCTTTAATGACCCGATGGAAATAGCTTTGACAAAAGTTGAAGAAGACTATAGTTATCTTGAAGATTCAACAAAAATTTGCGCAAACATGCTCGATTCAGCTGAGGGGTATAAGAAACTGATCGCATATCTTGACAAAGATGAAGAGGGTAACGTACCAGCACCACCTAAAGACACTCCAGCAGTCGTGGCTGATCCTTGGAGTGAGTTGAAGGCTCCCAAAGTCGAGCTTAAGCAGCTCCCGGTTGGTCTCAAGTACGCTTTTCTCGGACCTAACTCTACTTATCTTGTTATTATAAATTCTAGTCTGAATAATATGGAGACTGCTCTGCTCCTCTGTGAGCTGAAAAAATATCGAAAAGCACTAGGCTATTCACTTGATGATATCCCAGGGATTTCCCCTGAACTTTGCATGCTCAAGATTCATCTCGAAGAAAGCTCTAAGAACTCCATCGAACATCAAAGGAGACTCAATCCGAATTTGAAGGATGCTGTTAAGAAGGAGATAATGAAGTTGTTAGAAGCTGGGATTATATATCCTATTTCGGATAGCACGTGGGTTAGCCCAGTCCACGTAGTCCCCAAAAAAGGAGGCTTGACCGTTGTTAAGATTGATAATGATGAGCTTATTGCAACAAGAACGATCACAGGTTATCGAATGTGTATTGATTACAGGAAGCGTAACGCAGCAACCAGAAAGGATCACTTTCCTCTACCATTCATTGATCAAATGCTTGAGAGGCTAGCTAATCATCAATACTACTGCTTTCTAGATGGCTACTCAGGTTTCTTTCAGACTCCAATTTACCCTGAAGACTAGGAGAAGACGACTTTTACATGCCCTTATGGCACTTTTGCATAGCGCATAATGCTTTTTGGTTTGTGTAATGCTCCAGCTACCTTCCAACGATGCATGATGTCTATATTCACGGAGTACATTGAAGACTTTATGGAGGTATTGATGGACGATTTCTCAGTGCACGGTTCATCATTCAAATCATGTCTAGCCAACCTCTGCAAAGTTTTGGAACGATGTGAAGAGAAGCATCTTGTTCTTAATTGGGAAAAATGTTATTTCATGGTAAGAGATGACATAGTACTCGGTCACAGAGTCTCAGAGAAAGGAATCGAAGTGGATAAAGCAAAGATCGAAGTCATGCAGAGT
>OVAY01003319.1:0-11866 GCA_900406395.1 Kernera saxatilis
GCAGGCATACATGAATGGGGTAGTAAACAGCAATCTGTATGGGCTAACAACGGTACCGCCACAAATGCAAATTCTCTTAATGCTAATAGGGCTTCAAATACACTAAGTGAGAGAGTCCACAGTGAACCTACTCAGACAGCTGTTCAGCATTTGCATAACAGAGGAAATAAAGCTTCAGATCATGGCATGTTGGAGAAGCCAATGACTCAACGCAGTCAAATGGCTGGAAATATTTTTCATTCTTCAAGTTCTGGTATTGATGGGGAGAATAATTCATGTTCTGTTCGAAAGAATGAAGGCATTGAAGATAGACTTGGTATCTGGAAGGCTGCTTCTAATACAAATTTAGCTGCGGTGAAGGAACAGAATAATGATTCTACACAAAATCTACAAATTCAAAGGGCAAGCTATGGTGCAGGAAATGATTCCAGCGGTTTTAGGGATGTCCAGGGAAATAACTCTACGGAGAAACCTGTCCCTCAACTGAAATCTAGAGACGGCAGTCAGATTCTTGAGTCATATGCGAGTAATAATGCTGGATCAAGTGAAATGGGAAACTCGGGAAAGGAGAACTCAAGTGACAGTTTTCGATCGAAGTTCTCACCAGAATCTTTTACTTGTGGGTTTAAAGAAAATTCTCTGGTAAATGCTCGTAATTTGTCTATGTTGCCTGGTGGGAAGGAAGCACAATCACCATCAAGATCTGATGGTTTAGTTGGGGATGGATTGAATCACAAGGAATCAGCGAATTACATGCTGCATTTTGGCCAAGCTGTTTCTCAGAGTTTCTCCAACAAGAATCATTCAGCCTCGGCTGGAGCAGATCGTCAACAAATAGCTCCATCCGGGCATAGTCAATATGGGGCTTTCAAGAACGGACTGGTGCAACCTATGAATGATACAGGGAGATTCATCCCCTTGAAGATAGAAGAACAATATTCTAACGTTGGGAATTTGGTTGATGGTTCACATTCTGTTCAATCGTCAAAGCAGTTAAATACTGCGGATCCTGGTTACGTTGTTCATATGCAGCAAATGTCAGGCTCCACACCAGGAGCGGGGACTCCCTCGTCCGAGTCATTGCCTCATGGTGTTACTGACAAACTTCTCAAGGTTGATAAACCAAAGAAGCGCAAAACCGCCACATCAGGACTTCTTTCTTGGAATAAAGAAGTTATGCAAAGTCCCCAGAGGCTTAAGACTCTCGGGTTTGTGGCGTATGAGCACTAATATTCGTAAACTTTTTTCATATCAGTTACCGTATTAATCTTTCTATATTCTTTACAGTGAGGCAGAGGTTGATTGGGCCAGAGCAACTAATCAATTTGCTGAAAAAGTGAGTTTCCTCATTGCATGTTTTCCCGACTGTCTCTTTGTACAATGTCGTTGAACACGTTTATGGCTTATGTTCTCACAGGTGGAATTCAAGACTTTACTTGAGGATGGGCCACCAATCAGATCAAAGAGAAGGCTTATATATACAACACAACTCATGCAACAACTATTTCGCCCCCCTCCTGCTAGGGTGATATCGTTGGTTGCTAGCTCAAATTATGAGTTTGTTGCATATACTACTGCAAGGGCTGCACTAGGAGTTGCATGTAGCTCCACTTCTTCGGACAGGAGTGAGCGCTTTTCGCCCCCGAACAATTCAAAACCGTAAGGATATTTTCTCTTTATCCTTGAAATGCTGGAGAGTTTCTAGAGTTGCATTGACACGAATCTTTCCACTCTTGTAGGCTGCCTGAGAGAACTAAAACTGAAAAAATCAAAGCTGTTGAAAATTTCATTAGTAGAACACGAAAACTAGAGACCGACTTTGCAGCGTAAAAACCATAGCTCTCTCTTGTTATTGATTCCAGCTTCAAAAGGGTACTTATTTTTCCTAGCTTGATCTCATGAACATCTGGTTCTTCTTGCAGAATAGAAAATGGAACTACAATTCCAGACTTGAGAGTCGAAGTCCAGGATCTAGAGAGGTTTGCAGTGATAAATCGATTTGCGAGTTTCCACCAATCATCTTCATCTATGGACCGGACCATGAGTTCACTTAGGTTAAACCCACAGAGATATGTTACCATAGCTCCAATGCCTCAGAATGTTCCAGACAGGGTACAATGTCTCTCTTTCTAACTACTGATTATATACTTCAGTTTTTGGCCAATCTTCTCCATTCATTGCTTTCATGTATATCTTCCCCAAGTTTTCTATTTTTGGGTGGGTACGAGTTTTAAGTGATCGGAATCCGGAGATTTTCTACTCACATGTAGCATTAATGTATGCATCATCATGAATATTGCAAGTCAAATCCATTTGTATTCTTAGTAAAGAAGTATTGTTCATAACAGAAATCCCACAAAGGTAACACCTCCTGTAAACAAAGCATATAGCAATAAGTGACAATAATTATGTTTTCACACAGCTAAGATTCTCTCTCCCTCTCTCACAAGTCACTGAGTGCTGTGTAGAATCAGTCATGCTTTATAATCACTGAAACTTAACCAGAAGCTGAACTTAGTGACGGCTTTCGAGCTTCTGCTTCATAGTTTTAGAAGGCGACTCTAATTTACCTATTGAGTGTCAATGATTACCTTTGCGCGTTTGATCCGAGTTAACCGCTATCTTGCGCACACCGAATTAACCGCTATCCTGCGCACACCGAGTTAACCGCTATCTTGCGCACTTTTAAATCACCTCGCTATCTTGCGCACTTTACGCCGCCGAGCTATCTTACCCACTTTAATCGTCTGCTGCTATCTTACGCACTTATTCATGGCAGTCGCTTACGAACATGCTTTATTAGAATCGTCACTTCCCCTCCTGACACTCTATTCCTCCGAACGGAAGAACGAATAACAGATCTTCTTCCCCTTCTCACTCTATTTCTCCGTTCTCAATCAATTTGGGATCGAAGATTCAGATCTTCTTCCAATTTGTGGAAAATTGCACAATCGTGTCATTCATCCTGTAGAGTGAGCTTCATAACCCTATTTTCCATTCTCCTCGCCTTCTCTACTATCGTCGGCGTTTCCTTGGAGCATTTTTGACCAAAGGCGAAGCTTTCGTTACCGGTTAGGGATGAGTGGATGACATGGCGAGAGTGACGATCTTGCTAGGAACCTTTTTTCTAACTCAAAAGAAGGTTATTTCAGACATTTTTCTATCTTGCGCAGCACCGCTATCTTGCGCAGCACCGCTATCTTGCGCAGCACCGCTATCTTGCGCATAAAATATTGTCTGCTATCTTGCGCATAAATATTGTCTGCTATCTTGCGCACAAATATTGTCTGCTATCTTGCGCACATTAAAATTAACTGCTATGTTGTCCAGTCTTGAAAATGCGTGCCTATCTTTACGCACTTAATCATATCAAATTCGCAATCTTTATTAGAGTCGTCACATTCCCGATCTGGGTCGGACGGGATTGACCCCATCGATCGCTACTTTCCCTCCAGAACGAGTAACAGACTTTGGAATCGAAGATTTTGATCTTTCAATGCCTGGAAAACTGCAGAATCGTCTTTCATCCAGCAGGCGTAGCTCTAGAGCCCTAATTCTCGCCGTCGTCATCGGGAGCATTTTTTTAATTAATAAGGCGCCTATGCTTTGTTATCGGAATATTTTAATCATCAACCTTCTGTCCAAAATTTTCAGATCCCAAATTTGTCTAGTTATCAAATATTTTAATCGTGTTTACATTTTATAAAAAATAATAATAACTAATAATATTTGCTATAAGAATCTCAACACCAAATTACAGTAACAATTGGATTTTTGATTCTTTGCATCTGACATGAGAATTGTGAACATGAGCTCAGGGTTCTGGTTTGTTACTCAAACACCTCAAGAAAAGAAGAGAGCCGAACATAAAAGTTTCACCAATATAAAACACTAGCTTCAAATCTCACAATGGTGCAATCTCTTCATAAAAATTTATAACTAGAAGGTGCGGAAACAAGAACCAAAAAAGATTTGATAAAAGATGTCATCAAAAAGCAGAGTATCGCGTTACCCTCGTAACTTCAAGATTATTTCTTTGTCGCGGGTCTATTAGGCCCTAAGTAGTTTGTGACCAATCCCATTATAGCAAACCTGTTTTAACACAAGAAAACACTTGAGTCAACATCAACAATCCCCACCATGAATAAACTATCTCCGGGAATAATCATCGTTTGCGTCCAAATAGCTTACATAAGAAGCATATCATCTCTCAACTCAAATCTAATTTCCATGGCTCAATATGAGATTGCTGTTCTATCTTCTTCCAACTCGGCGATTTTAACGGAAAGTGGTAGTTCGCAATGGTCAATTCATTTTTCAATCCTTTGGTCTCTTACTAACGAAAAGACAAGAATCTTAATGAGTGAGATGGAACATACATCATAGCCATGGAGATCTGCTTCAAATCATTCTCCAAGTTCCTCATGTTGGCCAGAGACTGTGCACAGAATATAATCGCAAGCCACGAGCAAATCTTGTACTGAGACACAAAAGGAAAATTGAGCGTATTCGATGGAACAATTATTCACAGTTTTTCTCACTTTCATCAATTAGACTACTAGAAAGAAATGCTCAAAGTAAAGAGAGAAACATCCCTTAGAAACTCCACATTCCACATTTGATCTATTATTCATTTTCACTGTGACCATCTCTTTGGGAGCTCGAGAAGATCTAATTTATCTGTAGTCTACTCTGTAACATAATCACAGTCTTGTTGTATAGTCAAACCAGACTTTGAGGAGTTGGAATCTGCCCAATTAGGAAGTAAACTAAATATATTCAACCAAATCAACATTCAAAAAATTTCTAGTGAGTTTTGAAAGATCCGATGTTCAAAATCAGAAAAACTTAAAGAACGAGCTACCAAATTGCTGTTGAAATCAACTAATGAATCGGAAACTTTAACCTAAAAGATCCGACGACCTAACAACCGGAGCAAGAGTTTCTACTTTCTATGATTGTAACAACGATCAGGAGAGAGAGAGAGAGAGAGAGATGAGATTTTGATATAATTTACCCTGAACATAACGCCAGAGACGCCGAGGATAACGGCGATGAATCCGGAGTAGTCAACGGGAAGATCCTCCGGCGCAACAGGCCGCGGAGTGTAAGGTTTCGCCGCCAAAGGTTGCCGTGGATCGTTCGCCGACGATGCGTTCCCGTGACTGTGAGACATGTCTCTCTTTCTTCTTTCTTTCTCTCTCTCTCTAAAGTTCCGATGGTAAACTTGATCTACTGTAATTGATCTTAGAGATTCTATATAAGGAATTACTCATTTTCGATTAAATAAACGCAATTAAAAAGCTTTAGAAAATTACAATTGTAACCTTTGCGTATTTCTTCATAAGCCCTAAGTTGGGAAATAGAAAATAAATTATCGCCGGCGCCGTTCAACTGCCGGCGTCATACCGTCGTACAGCTTGGCCCGGTTTTATTCATCAAAATTTCGGAGTAGCCCTTAAGCTCGAAAAACTCGTTTCGTATACGATGAGCATCTCACAGTTTCCGCCGCCTGCTTCTCCATCTCCGGCGTCTTCTTTGCGATCGCTGGCTTCTTCATCTCCATCTCCATCTCGATCTCCATCTACGGCGAGTTTATCATCATCGATGAGGCTATGGAGACCAGCTGCTCAGCGGAATCTTAGGAACCAGTGGTCAAAGCTGTCAACTTGTCGGCAACAATGGATCGCCGCTTGTTCTGGCGGAAGATCTCACGCTACTTTACTCGTCAATTCGTATTTATCCCAAAAGTGGGTTCCACCCTTTTGATATTTTGCAAATTACTCTGTTTTTTCTTTCTTCCTACTTTAGAATGTGTTGAAGCAATCGTCTTGGAGTTTGGTTTCACTTTGAATAGTGCTCGACTTTCCGGGTGATTTGTTGAGTGTTTGAATAAAAAGACTGATTCTTACTCACTTTGTGTTTTCATGGCAATAGGTATATGCCAATGATGGAATTTGGTGTGTTAAGTGACATGTTTGATATCAAGAAGAAAGCCTTGAAGAAGCTGTTTAAGCAACAGGTGAAAATTTGCATTTGTAAACTCTTTTTGTCTTCTATTCATCCTCACATTCTTACCAATCCCTCTGTTTTTAATTCACATATTGAGTCTTTCAATGTTCAGAGTTCCTATCGAATCAAGCTTTTGTCATCATACAAGGAAATGGTGAGTGGCACATAAATCCTATTCTGATCATCTAGAATCTTGTGAATTGGGAATTTATCCTGTTGTAATTTGGAATCTGTAAACAAATCTGTAGACAAATACAGGTAGCTGCTGTTGTTGAGATGGTGAATGCAAGTAGATCTCTTAGATGTTATATGAAGCCGAGTAGCGGGTCACTTGTACAGTTCTCTGGCTCTAAGGAAGATTCAAATGATGGTGGAGATTGCGGTGGCATCCCTGTGTTTAATTTTTGTAATGTCTCTGCATTTGGTAAGATCCAAAAACATAAGCTTGATAATTATTGATTACTTGATTCCCCTTTTATGCTGTTGTCTCTAAAGTTTGGTACTTGCAATGTTATATGATCACAGAGAAGATGGCCGAGGAGCTTGTGGAGATGTTCAAACGTGAAGTAATGCTAAAGGTAGGTATACTCTCCCTGTACCTCATTCTGCATATATCTTAGGCTCCAGATTAGCTTCTGATGATTTCCTGCAATTCTGATTTACATCACTATCAAACAGAGATTACTCATAATGGAACTGGTCTCTTTAAGCTCTGAAGTTCCTCAACCAGTTAAGCCCAGTTGGTCAGTGGAGCTTTACCACAGGGAATTTGATGATCTAACCAAATGTTCTTTATATTCCATGGAAGTTTCTGAGCCAATTCTCCCCAGAATGAAAGAAGAAAATCTTGGTATTTCTTCAGTAGCACATACCAACCAGCCAACCGCGGAAATTTTGCAGGTATGTGAGATTTGATTCAACACAAGAAAAAGCTTCTGTTAACATTATCTCATGAGACTTTTAACAGCTTTTTTTGCTATACAGATTTACTTGACAACATGGCTTGCAGAGGTAAACATTGACACTCAAAGGTATATATAACAATTTGACCATTGTCATTCCCGAGTTCCGCTCTTCTAGGCACAGAATGAATTCTGATGAGCCCGTGTTGCATATTTGTTACAGGGTGGATGAAATATTAGCGTTGGTCGGGGAAGAAATTAAAGTCACCTTGTAAAGTTCAAAAGCTATTCCTTAGTATATCTTCTGGTTAAGTTTCGGCGACTTTAAAGCATGACTGATTCTACAAAGCACTCAAAGACTTGAGAGAGAGATCTTTAGAATCTTAGCTGTGTGAAAACATAATTGACACTTATTGCTATGCTTTGTTAACTGGAATTCTGTTACCTTGTGGGATTTCTGTTATGAGCAATTCTTCTTTACTAAATATACAAATGGATTTGACTTACAATATTCGTGATGATCCATACATTAATGCTACATGTCTAGTAGGAAATCTCCGGCTTCTTGATAATAGAGGCCTTCACTGTTCTCAGGATTCCGACCAACTAACTCGTACCCACCCAAAAATAGAAAGATTTGGGGCACGAGGTACATAAAAGCAATGAATGGGGAAGATTGGCCAAAAACTCAATTATATGGATTCATCAATAGTTAGAGGGCGAGACATTGTACCCTGTCTGGAATATTCTGAGGCATTGGAGCTATGGTAACATATCTTTGTGGGTTTAACCTAAGTGAACTCACGGTCCGGTCCGTAGATGAAGATGATGGGTGGAACCTCGCAAAACGATTGATCACGGCAAACTTCTCTAGATCCTGAACTTCGACTCTCAAGTCTGCTATTGTAGTTCCATTTTCTAGTCTGCAAGAAGGACCAAATGTTCATTAGATCAAGCCAGCCATTTAAAACTGGATTCAATTACAAGAAAGAGCTATGGTTTTTACCCTGCAAATTCAGTCTCTAGTTTCCGTGTTCTACTAATGAAATCTTCAGCAGCTTTGGAGATGTACTGGTCACTGATTTTTTCAGTTTTCGTTCTCTCAGACAACCTACGCAAGAGTGGATAGGCTTAAATACACAACCTCCAACTCTAGAAACTCCAGCATTTCAGGGATAAACAGAAAAATCCTTACGGGTTTGAGTTGTTCGGGGGCAAAAAGTGGTCACTCATGTCGGTAGAAGTGGAGCTACATGCATCTCCTAGTGCAGCTCTTGCAGCAGTATAAGCAACAAACTCATAATTTGAGCTAGCAACTAACGATACCACCCTAGCAGGAGGAGGACGAAATAGTTGTTGTACGAGTTGTGTTGTATATATAAGCCTTCTCTTTGATCTAATTGGTGGGCCATCCTCAAGTAAAGACCCAAATTCCACCTGTGAGAACATAAGCCATCAACGTGTTCAACAACAATGTACCAAGAGACCGGCGAGAAAACATGTAACGAAGAAACTCACTTTTTCAGCAAATCGATTAGTTGCTCTAACCCAATCCACCTCGGCCTCACTGTAAAGAAATAGAAAGTTTAATACACTAAAGAATATGAAAAAAAATAAGGAATATTAATGCTCATAAGCCACACACCCGAGAGTCTTAAGCCTCTGTGGACCTTGCATGATTTCTTTATTCCAAGATAGAAGTTCTGATGTAGCGGTTTTAAGTTCTGATGTAGCGGTTTTGCGCTTCTTTGGTTTATCAACCTTAAGAAGTTTGTCAGTAGCACCATGAGGCAATGATTCAGACGAGGGAGGCTGCACCCCTGGTGTGGAGCCTGACGGTTGCTGCATATTAAACTGCTTTGACGATTGAACAGAGAGTGTACCATCAATCGAACTCCCAACATTAGAAGATTGTTCTCCTATCTTCAAGGGGGTGAATCTCCCTGTATCATTAACAGGTTGCACGAGTCCATTCTTGAAAGTCCCATATTGACTATAAAAGGATGGAGCCATCTGAGGACTGATTTGTTGATGATCTGCTCCAGCCGAGGCTGAATGACTCTTATTGGAGAAACTCTGAGACACAGTTTGGCCAAATTGCACCACGTGGTTCGATGGTTCCTTGTGATTCAATCCATCTCTAACTAAACCATCAGATCTAGAAGGTGATTGCTGCTCCCCTTTGGAAGCTATCTTTTGAAGATCAACAGCACTATCCTCAACTCTCTTCACAGTCATCTTGGGTGCGTCACACTCCCCACTTCCTGCCGTATGCTCCTTGTGACACAAGTTATCCTTGGGAAGGTTATTTAAAGGTAGAGAGCGACCAAAGGTTTGATGATTGCTCTGCACCATTTTGGAGAGCATCGAAGCAACATCAGATGTTTGTTTTGCACCCATATCTTTACCCTGTAACTCATGCACATTCACCATGTCCCTCCCACTTAATGACACGTCCCCTCCATTTTGGGAGGATAGTTGATTTGTCTTCTCCTGCCTTGAGAAGCTCCCTTCTATGTTGTTGCTGGGCAATGGATGCGGCCGTAAAATATCTGGCTGAGGCTTAGATGGCTGATTCCAAAACCGATGTTGCGGTGCTGAAATACCGGCTCGTGAGTCAGACATCATACCAGAAGAGGAACTTTGCTGAGGCGAGCTGGATGCAACAAGAGGCTGAGAAGCAGACAGCATAGGAAATCCTTCAGCTGAATGTACTTTATCGTTGTGGGTTGTTTGATTTAGCAGGGAAGGTGCTTGTGCTGAATGTCCACGGTGATCAATGTCACTGCATTCACCTCTTTCTTTCGCCTGAGGGGTAGACAACTCAGAAGATGAACTGACTAAATGGTTAGAAGATGATTGACGGGTAGCAGCAGGCATCAGTTGATTTTGATTATACCCTCTGGAATAAGGGAAACCAGAGGTAACGTTGCTTTCTCCTGGGATGCCAGGAAATGGTCCTTGATAAGTGGATTGCTGAGGAAAAGATTGATTTGATGCCCATGGAGCAAACCTTGATTGACTTGTTCCTCCTTTTTCAGGGGCAGTATGAAGTGAATTCATTTGCTGCAAGGAATTCAGAGAAAACTGCATGTTATCAGCTGAGGGAGCTGGTTGAGATGGAGGTGCCAGCTGTAGACTAAACCCCTGAGAAGCAGATGAAGGACTATGCCGAAATTGACCACCATATTCAGCAGAAACATTTGTTTCCAAGGAATGCTCCTGCGACTGGTCCACCTTGTGAAGAAGCTCAAGCATAGTCTGCCTGCACAGGAAAAAAGTTTCAGAAAGGTAATTGCAAAGCACGAATTGCAAGCAATTAGGGAATACGAGCCACTTGATGAGCACAGTCAGAACTTACACCTCAGTGAAAACTAATGAGTTAAGGTGACATAGTTAGGTGACCCTGTCAGTTACTTGACAAAATATCTATAAAAAGGTCACACTAACTAAATAACTTCAAAAACGCGTTTAAGAAGTGAATAGTTTAAGCAAACATAATTAACAAATCCTTTTCAATCCAAAGAACGTTTACCTTGACGAAGCACTCTTCACTTGATTACACCTATCAGCTGAAGCAGATGTACTAGGTGAATTTTCTGAACCCATGCCTTTAAAAGCCTCATTTGTGCAATTCAAGTCATTTTGTGAAACATGTCCCTACCATAATGAAGACAAGGGATTCAGATTTCTAAAATACCGCATAATCAAAAACCAAAGGAAAAACAATTACCCTGTCAATGTTCATAGCTGGCTGACCAAGAAACTTTGACTGCCCAAAATACCCTTGGTTTCCTCCAGAAACCTGCTCCAATTTTGGTGGAAAATGAGAAACTTTTTCTCGACAAGGCTCATCATTGACACCAATATTACCCATCGGATGATACTGAAATTTGCGACTTATCGATGGCCTACTACCAACATGACCAGATTGTGTTTCTTTCCCACCAGGCAACATAGAAAAATGACGGGGATTAACCTGTGTATTTTCGTTTAACTCGCATGTAAAAGACTGCTGTGAGAACTTCGATCGAAAACTGTCACTTGGGTTTTCCTTTCCAGAGTTCCCCATGACTTTACAAGCATTATTACTCGCATATGACTCAAGAATCTGACTGCCGTCTCTAGAATTCAGTTGAGGGATCGCTTTCTCCACAGAGTTATTATCCAAATGTTGTTGGATATATCCCTGGACATCCCTGGAAGCACTAGAATTATTTCCTGCACCAGCTTTGTCAAATCCATAACTTGCCCTTTGCATTTGTAGATTTTGTGAAAAATGATTCTTCTGTTCAATCAGAGCAGCTAAATTTGGATTAGCAGCAGCCTTCCAGATACCAAAACTATCTTCAATGCCCTCATTCTTTTGAATAGAACACGAATTATTCTGTCCATCAATACCAGAACTTGAAGAATGAAAAATATTTCCAGCCATTTGAGTACGTTGAGCCATCGGCTTCTCCAACGGGCCATGATCTGAATCATTGTGGAGTCTCTCACTTAGTGCATTTGAAGTCTTGACAACCAAATCATGGGCCCTGCTACCAAAGCCTGCGTCATCGGTGGATGTTTCTGCTACAGCAGATTGCATAAGAGCACTCCAACTCCCACTTTGCAAAGAGGGGCATGCATCAAAAAGGTCAGAACTACTGGACATTAGATTCCCTGTCAAGCTCATATCTAAGCCGTTTCCAAATGCCTCCCACAAATTGTCATCCGAACCAAACAAAATCTTTTCTTCTGTTGGGTCTAATGTTGTCGACTTCTGCATTGCAGTTATAGTTTCAGGCACTTTCATATATGACTTTTCTGATGGACCAGAACCCTCCACCTTACCAAATTTCTCCTGCACTGAAATGTTCCTCTCGCGAGAATCATCTTGCTGGAAACTTTCAAAACTGGGCCTATTATTTGAACCAGGAACTGATGTATGGGAGAACAACGGCTTCTCC
>OVAY01003321.1:0-11856 GCA_900406395.1 Kernera saxatilis
ATATATATATATATATATATTTTAACCCTAGTCAAAACTAATGTAATATAACATGAGTTTCAAGAGTTACATATTTTTGTATGGACATAATAGTATATTTAATCAGTTTTTAAATCGTCTACAAAGTCTCAAAACGACAATTATATTGAGAGAATAATTTTTATCAATGGTATATTAGATATTTTAATATATGTAAAGAAAATTCTAAAACAACATTTATAACGAAACAAATACCTACTATTTAAACTTTATTGCATGTGATATTTTGATGTTGAATTAAGCTGATTCCTAATTTTTTTTTTTTTTTTTTTNTTTTGATAATTCAGGGGTAAATCTCAGGTTTATGAAGAGGCCAGACTAATCTCTTGGAGGAGGTGCAGCCCACGGATAGACTCTCTCTCCGGATATGCAAATGGGTGCGAAAGCAGGGATCCATATCCGTATGGGTGTCCAGAAACAATGTACTAACTAGTTTTCGAGAATAACACTCGGCTTATTATAATCAAATTTTATAAAAGTTCCAGCTTAATAAAAAGAAAGAATGCCCAGTCTAATTCGGCGGCTCGATTCATACTGAAGAATTTTTTAAATAACAATCTAGCTCCATGACAAATTGATGAAAATGACATTTAAGTTTTCCTAGTGATAATGGGATGTTTCAGATAACGTAAAAGTATCAAGTTGATGCCAATTTTACTAGTTTGATTAGTTTTTGTTGTTGTTGTTGATAAATACTAATCAGTTAGTCCCTGCAAAACAGTTAACGGTCGAAGTTACTTCAATAGTTTATCTGGAATCAGTCATTATCTCTTTCGTATAATAAAAAGATTTAGGGTACTAAAACACAATATAATAATGGTTGAAAACAAAACTTAATCATTAGTGTTAGAAAAACAACATCCCATTTTTTTTTTTTAAATAACACGCCATTTTAGTGGTTGATGATTTGTTATATTCGTCAAAACCATAGATCTTTTACTATCTTCTAATATTTTTTACAGTTTTGTTTATGTAGACTATTTAGGTAATAAACAATATAAAATATTGTATTTAATATGTCTGAGATTATCAACAACAACAAAAAAAAATGTATGTCCGAGATTAATAAGAGTTTTATTGCTCATTAAAAACGACGTAGTGGAACTCCAAAACACATTGAGACGGAGAAGAAAAAAATAAAAGTGTGTATCACATACTCCAATCCAAACCGCACTATGATAAACTTGTACGCAATTATTGATTGTTCTTTGCGGATAAGTAAACAAATAAGAGAATTACAAAAACTTAGTATAAACCCGAAATATTATAAAGATGCAACTTCTGATGTTTGGTGTAAAGTAAAGAAAGGACTAATGTGTTTACATTTGGATTTAGTGGGGGCGATATTTGAATTATTTGTAAATTCATGGGCCTTTATAGAAAACGTTTAAATAAAGGGACAAAATCTGTAAAAGGAAAAAAAAAAGCACGAAAATAAAAAAGGCCAAAGCCACCACAACTGAACTTCCCTCTCTCACACGCTAAAGCACAGCTTCGACGCCTCTGTCTTTCTCTCTCCTCGCCGTGAAGTCTGAGAAAGAGAAGCTCTGATTTCCCAAGTTTCCGATCTGTAAATCTCTCTCCGAAGTGATCGTGAGGGAGATAGGAAGTGGGGTTTTCCGGAGATTTTCTTCTTGATTTAGGCAAAAATCGGAGAATCTGAGTCTCGAGCACTTAAAATCAAACTCGTGGGTTTCTCCTGTAATTCGTTCTCCGTACGATGTTTTGCGACTGCTTCTATTGGAGCCATGGAATCTCCGAGTTGGAATCGGAATCGTCCGAGTCAAATCCCTTCTCGCTTCCGTCTCCTCTTCCTCGATGGCCACAAGGTACAGAACTATTCTTTATTGGAAACTGCAATTTTTGTTTCATCAATTTATAATAAATTAATAATCATAACATCTCCAAATCTCTTCTTTAACTTGGCAGAATTTTGTTTTAGGCTACTATTTTTATTTATTGGTCTTTCTCTCTTTAACTAGAAATCAATCAAATTATGCTAATTATGGCATCAAAGATCCAAGTGGGCATGTTACAGAATGCATATTTAATGTTGTGCTCCTTACATTGTTCCTTATTTTAGGTTTAAATAACAAAACTCATTTACTGTATAAATTCTTGAGTTAGCTTTGGTTCAACCAAATATTTGATTTTGATTAGTCAGGCATCAAGATCAAGTTGATAATCAGTTTTATGGCTTATAATAATTTATTTTTTGAGTTTTTCTTGGCTGAATTAAACGTGTTAGTAATATTCGTTGGAATATTCAACATTGGCACCTGTTATCAATTTACTGCTTCTGTGTTTGACATTTGATTCAAGATTCCGTTCCATGGTCAAAGTTATTGGACTAGAAACATTAATCGAACTGTAGGAAAAAGCTGTACGGATTAAGATTATTAGTTACTGACTTTTATGCGAATTAAAACCCCCCCCCCCCCTAATCTTCACATGTTTTGCTAGAAGGTAAGCTTCAGTAATGGGAGCAATAATGGTATGACCATAAAAAAGACTTGTATTTATTTATTAATGTAGCACGACGAAGATAATTATGGTATATTATTCTACTATAGTTTAGACATGTTTTGATTCTTTAATTATTTGTGTCTAAAGGTTCCAACCACCCCATTGGATAAAGTTGAGTAATAGTTGATGATGATAATTTGATAACTCAGTTATGGTTAGGAATTCACTAATATGTCCCAATCTATTACTATTAAAGATGCTTACTAGTTTCTACATGTCTGTTGTTTAGCTATAGAATGCTGTCTAATTAAATTGATATTTGAATCAGAATTGGAATATTTGTATGTAATGTTGGTTAGTCTTTGTTTCAGGCAGAGGTTTTGCTACCGGGAGGATAAATCTGGGAGAAATCGAAGTGGTGAAAGTCACCGAGTTCGATAGAGTTTGGAAATGTGGCACGTCGCGTGGTAAATCGAGATGTGCCTCTTTTTACAAACCTGTGGGGATACCAAAAGGTTTCCATTGCCTTGGTCATTACTGTCAGCCAAACAATCAGCCATTGAGAGGCTTTGTTCTTGCAGCTCGGGCGAACGATCTCGATGATCATCGCCCTCCGCTGAAAAAACCCGTGAACTATACTTTAGTTTGGAGTTCAGATTCAGATTGCTACTTCTGGTTGCCTAATCCTCCTGTTGGTTATAGAGCCGTGGGAGTTATTGTCACAGACGGATCAGAGGAGCCTGAGATTGAAGAAGTGAGGTGTGTAAGAGAGGATCTTACAGAGAGTTGTGAAACCGGTGAGATGATTCTTGGCGTGGGATCTTTTAACGTTTGGAGCACTGAACCGTGCGAGAGAGGGATTTGGTCTCGAGGCGTGGCGGTTGGGTCGTTTTTTTGCTCCATTAATGATCTGTCTTCTGGTAATAAAGCCGCCATGAACATTGCGTGCTTGAAGAATCTCGATCCGAGCCTGCATGGGATGCCGAATCTTGACCAGGTCCATGCGCTTATCGAGCATTATGGACCCACGGTCTACTTCCACCCTGAAGAGACTTACCTGCCTTCGTCTGTCCCATGGTTCTTTAAAAACGGAGCTTTGTTATACCGGTTTGGGAAATCGCAAGGCGAACCGGTTAACTCCACGGGCTCGAATTTGCCTGCGGGTGGAAGAAACGATGGGACATTCTGGATTGATCTCCCTGAAGACGACGAGGAAGTTAGAAGTAATCTCAAGAAGGGAAACATAGAAAGCTCAGAGCTTTACGTCCATGTGAAACCTGCGCTTGGCGGGATTTTCACAGACATTGTGATGTGGATTTTCTGTCCCTTTAATGGCCCGGCCACACTCAAAATCGGGCTTATCACAGTACCCATGAACCGCATTGGAGAGCATGTTGGTGATTGGGAACATTTCACCTTCCGGATAAGCAATTTTAACGGCGAGCTTACGCAGATGTTCTTCTCACAGCATAGCGGTGGCGGATGGGTTGATGCATCGGATCTTGAGTTTGTCAAAGGAAGCAACAAACCGGTTGTGTACTCGTCGAAACACGGGCATGCGAGTTTCCCGCACCCGGGAATGTATCTTCAAGGCTCGTCGAAGCTCGGGATTGGAGTGAGAAACGATGTTGCGAAAAGCAAGTATGTGGTGGATTCTAGTCAAAGGTATAGAGTCGTGGCAGCGGAGTATTTAGGCGAAGGAGCGGTTTCAGAGCCGTGCTGGCTGCAATATATGAGAGAATGGGGACCAACTGTAGTCTACGATTCTGCAGCTGAGATTGACAAGATCATTGATCTGCTTCCTCTGATTGTGAGGTATTCTTTTGAGAAACTGTTTCCTATTGCGCTTTACGGCGAGGAAGGTCCTACGGGACCAAAGGAGAAGGATAATTGGGAGGGAGATGAAATGTGTTGAACCTGTTGGCCGATGATTGAAGAAGTATTTTTCCTTAGATGGCTTTGGGAAAACAGAGCTCCTCTGTTTCAGTGAAGCTTTTGCTAAGTCAAAAGTGTTTGTGTATTAGTGTGTTGTGGATATGATGTAAAGTCTTGTTTGGAATGGCTGAAACAAAAGCAGCGGGAAATATGATCAGCTTTTCCGATTTAATGAATGATATACTTAAGTGATATCAAGTTGTCATGTTTCAATCATATCATGAAGATAGAATCTTAAGTGATCAAAGTTGTCATGTTTTCAATTATAATTGTAATATAGAGGAGAATATGTGCTGTTTAGCCTGTTACGGTTACGGAAACGACGTCGCTATAGTAATCAACAGTTGTCTGTTATTTGATTGGAAATCTAGAATATGTTGTGGTATACTTCCTCGTAGGGTATAAAACTTTCTCGGTTTCTAAAACGACGGCGGTGAAAAGAAGAAAGACAAGTCCAGACACACAAACACCAAAGAATAACGAAGAAATTTCAAAAGCCAATCTATTTCAACGTATACTTTCCTTAAATCAGGAATTTGGTTAATTCAATCTTCTCGATCCGAACGATTATGGTGAGACTCAAGGCGAGTCTCTGGGTTCTCCTGTTCTCAATTGTGCTCGTTTCAATTCAGTTAAAGGGTTCGTTTGGATCTGAATCAAGTAAGGAAGCTTATGTGACACTTTTGTATGGAGATGAGTTCTTATTGGGAGTTAGGGTACTGGGAAAATCGATTCGTGACACTGGATCCAACAAAGATATGGTCGCTTTGGTCTCTGATGGCGTCTCTGACTACTCTAAGAAGCTACTCAAGGTTTGCGAATTCTCTTACTGAATTTTAAAGATCTAAAGAGCTTTCCCTTTTCGATTGATTTTAATATCTGATTGAAATTACGACGAGTTTGAGCATCAATCTTGTCTTTTTCTGGTCACTGCTTTGTTTCAAGATGTTTGCTTGTTGTATTTTGATTCTACAGGCTGATGGATGGAAAGTAGAGAAGATCAGTTTACTTGCAAATCCAAACCAAGTTCATCCGACAAGGTTCTGGGGTGTCTATACAAAACTCAAGATCTTTAACATGACAGATTACAAGAAAGGTAAAGTGTTTTGGTGTTTTCTTTGGATTCTGGCTTGAGAACTTAAATCTCAAAGCTTTGTTTTTTTTCGCAGTTGTGTATCTTGATGCTGATACTATTGTGGTAAAGAACATTGAGGATCTGTTTAAGTGCTCGAAGTTTTGCTCAAACTTGAAGCATTCCGAGAGGCTAAACTCTGGTGTCATGGTTGTTGAACCATCCGAAGCTCTCTTCAATGACATGATGCGGAAAGTGAAGACTTTGTCCTCTTATACTGGAGGAGACCAAGGGTTCTTGAATTCGTACTATCCAGATTTCCCAAATGCTCGTGTTTTCGATCCTAGTTTAACCCCTGAAGTATTGAAAACTAGACCAGTTCCTGATATGGAGAGGCTTTCTACATTATACAACGCGGATGTTGGTCTTTATATGCTTGCTAATAAGGTATTTTTCCCTTTCTCGGTTTGGAAACTAAATTTTTTTTTAGCCTTTGGTGTCTATTTGGTTCTGTCTTCAATTTTCTGTTAAATTCTATGGCTTAGTATGAAATTGATGTGTGATTTTGGAAAATGTATAGTTAATTTGGGAATTGTTTTAATTAGTTTAAGGTATATTCATCTTTTTATTTAGCTGTTTTAGATTTAGAATCTTAAGTTTCTTATTATTTCTGCAGTGGATGGTCGATGACAGTAAACTTCATGTTATTCACTACACTCTAGGCCCTCTTAAGCCTTGGGACTGGTGGACAGCGTGGCTCGTGAAACCTGTTGATGCCTGGCATGTAGGTCTTTGGTTTTAAGTTTTCTTTCTACTAAATTTTCACTAAGTCTGATTTCACCGTGAACAATTTCAGAGCATTCGGGTAAAGCTTGAGGAAACTCTTCCTGGAACTGGAGGTGGCAAAAACCAAAACGATGAACTAGTTGTCAAATTCCTTTTCTTGTTACCTCTTTGTGCACTTTTGTTCTGCATTTACCGATCCATTCAGGTTAAGACTTTTTTGTTTCATTCACCTCTGCTACATTCATCCTTTTTGGATTGGAATTTCATTTTGTTTTTTCTTCTGTATTTCTCGCAGGGTCGTGAGGGTTCATTGTGCAGGAGCTCGTTATGCAATCAGATTAGATATCTTTATTACAAAATTAGATCTAATGGAACACTTGGTTATAGCAGTGTATCTACATTGTCGACCATGAATCCCAGCTATCAAGTGAGTTTCATCATCAGCTCGTTGTGTATAAATTTTAGCTTTTTTGTATCTCATGTGAACATTTTATTATTGCTTGCTGTCTAACAGCTCCACAATGGTGGCGCACAGTCCAAGGTTCCTCCACACTTAGGCGCGGTTTCAGTTGTAGTCTGCTTTACTGCTGTTCTGATATCCATTGGAATTGCCTTTGTGATTGTGCCTAGGCAAATCATGCCATGGACTGGCTTGATCTTGGTATATGAATGGACTTTTACAATCTTCTTCCTTTTGTTTGGTTGCTTCTTGCTTTTGGTGCATCAACATGGAAAGAAAATGGCAACTCAAACAGAATCGTCGTCCTTGGATGATTCCGGAAAAGGTATGGACATGAGAAGAAAAAGAAAACCGAGATAATAAGTAATCGCACCATTCTCTACAAATCGAGAATTAAGAATAGTGATTTCCACCCTTTGTATTTTTGGTTTCAACAGGTCATCAACGAGGAGGTGTGTCTTGTGATGTTACTACATTGTATTATGGATTAGGGATGGTTTTTCTGGCTATTACTGCAGTTTCTTTGCCTTACATTTTAGGGATAACCGCTTTGTTTCTGAGGTAATTTTCTTAATTAACGTGCTGGGAATGGTTCTTGTTAATTGATTCACCACATTCTTGTCCTTCGATTTCGACTTGATTCATTCCTTAGGATTTTTCATGACTGAATATTTAGTTGCTGGTTTATTTACATATTGAGCAGGTTGGGTCTAATGGTGGGTGTAGCCATAGTTCTAGCTGCCTTCATGACTTATGCTTCAGAGCACCTCGCGATCAGATGGTTCTTGAAAGGCCTAGAAGACCGTGAGACGTCGAGATCAAAGTCCATATGTTTCCTGTGCTGACGCAACAAAAAAAGGCACACCTGAAAAAATGTGTCACCATTGTAACTTGCAAAAACAACGACGGAGCATATGATCCGAGTTTTTGTAGTTCTGTCTTGAGATTGTCATAGCTTTGTTCTTTCTTTGTCATCATGTCTCGCTGTCTCTTCTCTTTGCTGACATTTGTACATATTATCATTAATACTGAAGAGACAAATTGTGCTTAAACATATCCACATAAGATTCTATCAGACGAGTTTGTTGTTAGAACTTAGTCATATGAGAAACTTCTTCACTGGTTCATTTAGAACTTAGAAGAGACAAATTCTGGACCGATACGCGAATTGAAATTTGTGTGAACCGTACCGTACCGAGGTATAATATATATTCAACCGAACCGGTTTTCTATTATCGTCGTCACTCACTCGTCAGTCCTTCTCTCTTCACTGGAGATTTCTGAGACCTAACCTAATTTATAGTCGATTCTCTTGATTACATGGGATACAATGCGCCTCGCAACTTCGTTTATCAATGAACATCGCCGCTTTTCATCGTCGTCACGGTCATGGGTATCTCCCATTTGCTTTTCAGAGAAGAAGAAACCAGACCCACCACCCGAATCCTCAATCTCACCTGTGGAAATAAACCCCAAAACCAAGTTTATCTCTCACGAATCTGCTGTTAATTTGATCAAACGCGAGAGAGATCCTCAGCGTGCGCTTGATATGTTCAACAAAGTGTCTCAGCAGAAAGGTTTTAACCATAACAATGCTACATACTCTGTTCTTTTGGATAATCTCGTTAGGCACAAGAAGTTTCAAGCTGTTGATGCGATTCTTCACCAGATGAAGTACGAGACCTGCAGGTTCGAGGAAGGTGTGTTCCTCAACCTGATGAAACATTTCTCCAGATTCGATTTGCACGATAAAGTGATGGAGATGTTTAACTTGATTCAAGTGATTGCTCGTGTGAAGCCTTCTCTTAATGCCATAAGCACTTGTCTTAATCTCCTTGTCGATTCAGGGGAGATTGAGTTAGCCCGGAAACTCCTCTTGCATGCAAAACATCATCTTGGATTGCAGCCAAATACTTGCATTTTCAACATTCTAGTGAAGCATCACTGCAAGAATGAGGATATCGATTCTGCCTTTCGAGTTGTGGAGGAGATGAAAAGATCTGGAATTTCGTATCCCAATTTGATCACTTACTCAACCTTAATGGACAGTCTGTTTGCACATTCAAGGTCCAAAGAGGCGATGGAATTGTTCGAGGATATGATCTCGAAAGAACGGATTTCACCGGATCCTGTGACTTTCAATGTTATGATTAACGGATTCTGTCGTGCAGGGGAAGTTGAGAGAGCCAAGATGATTATAGACTTCATGAAGAAGAATGGATGCAGCCCAAACGTTTACAATTACTCGGCTCTAATGAATGGATTCTGTAAAGAGGGAAAGACTCAGGAAGCTAAACAAATCTTTGACGAGGTGAAGGAAAACGGGTTGAGACTCGACACAGTTGGTTATACCACATTGATGAACTGTTTCTGTAGAAATGGTCAAATCGATGAGGCCATGGAGTTGCTGAGAGAGATGAAAGCATCCGGATGCAGAGCTGATGCATTAACTTATAATGTAATACTCAGGGGCTTGTCAAGCGAAGGAAGATCAGAAGAAGCTCGTCAAATGCTTGATCGATGGGGATGTGAAGGAGTTCATCTGAACAAAGGTAGTTATAGGATCATACTCAATGCGTTGTGCAAGAATGGTGAGCTCGAGAAAGCGGTAGAGTTTCTGAGTTTGATGTCGAAGAGAGGGGTTTGGCCACACCATGCGACTTGGAACGAGTTGGTGGTTCGGCTTTGCGGATCCGGGAATGCAGAAATCGGGGTTCGAGTTCTGACTGGATTTCTGGGAATAGGTTTCAAACCAGAGCCTGAGTCTTGGGGAGCTGTGGTTGATTCAATATGCAAAGAGAGGAAGTTATTGCATGTCTTTGAACTGCTTGATTCTTTAGTTTCTTGATAAAGCCCTTTATTGATATTAGTCTGGTTACATAATTATTCTTACAACCACACATCACTTTGCAGAATCAAGAACATAAGTTATTTGTTGGAAGTCGAAGCTGTCATAAGGAACAAACTTTGACCCTTTTCCCCAATATTGACATTGTCCATTAGAAAAGGTTTGGAAAGCTATGCAAGAACAGTTTCTCCAGCAGCTTCCATGGCAGTCACTAAGGCCAGAGCTCAAACTATCATCATAATAAGCATTGTCCATCATGTATCCTCTTCTCGGTTCGAAATACTCTGATCCTTTCCTACAAGCCGTTGGCTTTTCCGTGATGCAGATCGCTGAACTACTCTTTAAATCCGTCTTGCAGGGTTCACTGCTCTCAGAAATCCAGTTGCTGCTTGTGTTGCTGCTGAGCACATTGGTTACGGTAATTTGGCCTAGAGTATCCAAAAACCAGCTGGACAAGACCGAAGCATTAGTTTTCTTGATTGAGTAACTGAAGTACTTCATGTACTTGTTTGAATCGAACTTGAATTCATAATCAATGTAGCTTCTGGATAGCTCTAAGGTTAGTTGAGAGCTTCCGTTGTTTGTCAAGATGCCGCTAGACCAGTAGATCTCACTGTGGCGCCAGACGAGTAGCTGGTTAGCTCCTGATGGGTCCAATCCTAGTCTGAATGCTCCTGAGACTGGGACTTGGTTAGATATCCAAGAAGTAATCGAAACTTCTTTCTTGGTTCTTAGATTAAACCCAATCTTCATTCCGGGAAGTAATACGTTGGTGGGATGGTCAAAGCTTTGCCATAGAACACGACCCGAGACTCCTCCTGGCCCGATCTCTCGGACCACAAAGTTCCCGGAATCGAGTAAAGTGGCAGACACATTCCCGGCCAATGAAAGCTGCCCGGCTGGTCTTTGATTAACCAAGATTGGAAAAGCATTTGCCTGTGTGATCTTTAGAACCCCATTGGTATCAATCGATAGAGAACCGGATGAATCAAAAACCGATTCGGTTGGGTTACCCACCCAAACTGGATTTATTGGAACCCTTTGAGACCAGATACCAACATACCTATTGCCAGCTGACCCGAGTTCGAAAGTAGATGATTCCTTGGGTGTAAAGAATCCGAGAGTGAAGATGCCACCAGTGGAGATTAACTGCTCCCAATCTCTGAGCTGTTGCCCAGGTTTTAACGTATCAGTTTTGAGTGGAGAAATGGCGAAAACCGACCCGAGAAAAATCGGTATGAGAATGAGAAAGAGAGGAACGAGAATGGGTGAAAGAGCCATTAGTTGTTTGCTTGGTTAAGTGTTTGTTTCACTTTAAGGCTTAAGCTGTCTCTTAAGAGAGATTTATAGCACCGTTTACCCCTTTTACACTCTCAAATCTTTCTATGACTTTTGTAGAACTTTGAATAGGTGATGGAGAACAGTCTCTGGTCTCTGCTTGTAACATAAAAAGTCCCATATGCTTTAAAGAAAATGATGGAGACTACCTAAGAAATTTCTTTCAAAGTGTTATATTAAAATCTCTTTCAGAGACGGAAGTTTCAATCTCAGACCAAAGATTGGGTTATGGTTGAGGATCTTTGTCCTTTGGATAGCTAAGTAGTTAATGGATGTGGTCCTACTTCAGTTTACTTTGTCTGATTATAAGGTTTGCAATGTTAACCATGGAGAGCACTGATCATCTGTATTTCTAATTTGTGCTTTTTGAAAAGAAATTTCTAATATAATTGTAGCGGATAAAAACAATCACACGATAGAACGAATTAGTTAACAGATCGAAAACCTTGAGCTCAAAAAAAGAAGATTCAACCTACATACTTAGATTCACTTGTGGGCTTGTAATGTAAATTAGTCATTGAGACATAATCTTTGATAGGGGTGTGGAAAGTGGAAACCCGTCGTGGGGTCTTTCGCTCTGCAAGTGGCTGATGAATGATGATGATACTTTAATCGCTAATTCCAAACATCAACGACTTAAGGAATAATTTTCCAAGTCTTCGAATTTCAACGTGTATCGAAAGTTCCCACACAAACTTTTTAACGAATTAAATTTCTTCTTCTTTTTTATGAATTTAGATTCAAGTACATTGGATCATAATTTTTTTGGTTTATGTGATCCGCTATGTAATATTGTAACAACAAATAAAAAAGAATCAGTATATTTTGAAGTTTGAACTCAAATATCTTGGGTGTAAGAATTACTCCCTCTGTTTCATATTAGTTGATGTTTAAGGATGATGCACACAAATT
>OVAY01003322.1:0-11856 GCA_900406395.1 Kernera saxatilis
GGGACAAATTCACACATTTCGCTTTAATATTTCTTGGCAAGTGATATTTACAAGCCAAAAAATACAATATGTGTTACATCAAAATAACAAAAAAAAAAGAATGTCATGCCGGACTGAAAAGGTTCAAGAATCGTGGACCAACTATATATGCAAACCATAGATTATTATTATTGATAAACGTCGCTTTTTGTTATTTGGCCTTGGCCTCACTATTACTTCATCACGTTTCGTTTATTTAATTATTTATGTAGTGCTTTTAAAATAGATGAAGACTATTTTCGCCTGCTTGCCACGTTATAAACCGCATCCTCGTTGAATCTTTATTACCACTTCCCCACGAATTACATGTCTTGATCATTGACCAAATTTATTTATTTCAAGAAGTAAGAACCAAGTACTCTCTCTAAATCTATTTTTCTGCCGTCTCTTAAAATTATTTAATTTCTTAATTTGTTTTACACACATCTCATCTAGTCTCTAGTTCGGATCAATCTAATAATTTGATTTCTCAGAGAAAGAAATCTAAAAAACAAAATAGAGAGCTATTTTTATCTTAGGAAACATATTTTATTGTAGACTAAAACGGATTTTCAATCAAAAGAAGTATTATATATTTGTAAATCATTTTTTTTCTTTTCACAACCTTAAAAATTGGATGGAGGTCCGTAAATTTTTGTGAACCTAGGACTAAACCATTGATAACATCATTCTTCCAAAACAAATTGAACCGAAAGTATAATAAAACCAACTCTTTGCACTAATCACTATCTGTTTGTAAATCGATAATCATGTCTCCTACTTTAAAATTATAATTCAAACAGTATAAATTACATGATCAAAACTATCTGGAAAGAAAACAACAGTTTTTATAAGATTCTTCGAATTTTGTTTGTCAAACAGATTATTTAAAATAACAATTCTCCATTTGTCGACTGATGTATTTTAATTTTTAAGTTCTCTCTTATAACAGGGGTGCTTGCGCAATATATTTCGTCACATTAGTGTGCTTACGTAATATCTTAGCGCACCAATTTTTTTGGATGACATGTCTATTTAAGAATTTAAATATTTAAGGAACAAGATTAAAATACAAATTACTTTGTGCCACTACGATGAAACCTTTGTGCTCTTCTTTCCAATTTGTGTTCGGCAGAGCATATGAAACTAACCAAATCTAGTCAGCAAAATCGAACCAAATACGGTTTAGCTTCTTCTCAATCCGATTGATTTTCCATTTTAATTGAAATTAACATTTCCTCCTTCCAAGGTCCAATAAGAATACTGGAAATTAAGCCTAATCTTTTTCTAGAACTGTAAAATAAACCGTATCCTAATTTGGTGGCAAAATAAACCCGATCCTAATGTATTGGGTTTATAACTGATGAGACGACGTCGAGCTTTTGTTAAATATTCACATAAGCTCTTCTTTTATTTGACACTTCTTCTCCTTCAAATCCAGTATCGAAAATTCCAGAAAATCAATTGAACCGGTAAAAAATCTAGAGTTTGTATCGATCCAATTTAGAGTTGGTTTAGGGTTGGTTCTTTAGTTATATGTTGTTTTCCCCAAATTAAACCGATTTAATCCAACCGAACGCCCTCCAAAAATCGAGGATTAAACAAGCGTTTTTTTTTTTTTTGCACAAAAAAAAGACAAGCCGGTTTTTTAATTAAAATCCCACAAACAACGTCGTTTTTTTTTTTTTGTTTTAACTCCCAAAATTGAAACTGAAAGAAAGAACCCTAATTTCTAAATCCGACTCGCCGCCTCTGTAGAGTTCTCCGGATAAATTTCTGGAAGGTTTAGCTAGCGAGAGATTGACGAGCCCTAGCTTTAGAGTCGCTGGTCTGTGAATAACAAGAAGGTTATGCGATGGTGTTCGAATTAAGTTTACTTTGGGTTTCTGAATTTTACTGTTGGGAATTATGCCATTCAAGTAGTGTTGTTGATTCACACTTATCTCTTCTGTTATATGTGCTTGTTTCCATCGGATTGAATCTCGTGAAGAATTTGGAACTGAGTGGACTCTGTTTCGGTGTAGAAAATAGGATTTAGTTCAAGTGTTTTGCTTTAGACCTATACTGAGTTAGTTTTTCAATTTTGAGTTTTAAGTTTTCTGCCTAATGCACAATCTGATATTGAATTGAATCATATGCATTTGTCATGTCTACTGGAGTTGCTTTTGTTTTGCTATACCTGGAATTCATTTTGAAAGCGAATTTGCAGTTTAAACCGTTTGAGCACATAAAACCTAACTTTTATTTGTCTTCTTCTGCATAGAGCAGTTTCCAGAATCAAATTTTTATTGAAATTTGCTGGAAGAAAACACCATGGATGATGTACAAGCCAAAGCTCTAGAGGAGAAGCTCAAGAGTCAGCTTAGTCAGCTTGAACTTGAGCACGCGGTGTTCGAGAGAATGGTTTATAAGAATAAGAATCAGCATCGGAGATGCTCCTATTTTCAGTACCTTCTCAAGGTATCTACATCTTTTTCTGTTCGATTGGATTCTGTTGTTTTGTGAGATGTAAGAAATGAGGAAATAAATAGACAACATTGTGTTCCTTAAGTCATATAGTTGGGTACTAGTTTTGGGGAAATTCTTTAAGCAAAACGATTTTTTATTGCTCAGGTGAGAAGAGATTTGAGACTTTTGCGAACAGCAAACATGGAGGAGATTCTGAGATCTTGCTTTCATGTTATCTCTGGAATAAGAACTAAACAGAAAATCCATGTTTTGGAGAGGTAGGCTTATCTTTTTTTTTTTTGGTGATTACTGATATATGTGAATGAGATTGGAGTTTAGTTGGTATTTTTGGGGTTAATGCAGCTTGAAGTTGAAAAAATCTAATACTGGGAAACCAAATATCTTGGAACGACTTCTTGGAACTCTTCATCTACTCTCACAGGTATGCTCTAATCAATTTGTTTTATTGAACTTTTTGTGTTGCTTGGTTAGAGAGAAGCTGCGGGAACAAGCTCTAATTACACCAGTTCATCCATATGAACAAGATCTGTGTGTTCTGACTGATCATTGTGTTTGTTGCAGATGACTGAACCCATATTGAAGGCAGCTAGGTATTGATTGATTCATGAATTAAATTATTTGTGTAATGTCTTAGAGCTAATTGCGTTCAGAGCGTAATTGGTTTTCGTTCAAATTTGTTCTACAGTGGGATATCCACTTTGCTAGCTCGTTCATTTTTCATAGGATTTTCCGTGACATTTTTGGCGCTGCTTGCACGTCTTCGAGTGTTAATCCAACAAGTAAGTTGAATCTTCTATTTGTTCTGTCTAATCCGAAAAAACTAAAAGAACATTTTTAGGCAGTTTCTTTAATCCATGATCTGACAGATACACACTGTGATTGATCTTATTGTAATTATAGTGTGCATAATGTACTGAAGTTGTTCATCGTTTGGGTTTGTGCAGATATTACTTGATGCTGTTTCAGTTTTCAATTCGGTAACCTCTAGATCCCTGAAGAAACAGTCTGTAAAGATAGCTCAGGACGGGGTTGAGGTTGGTCTAAGCTTCTCTGGTGGACCCTCTGGTAGATTTCTTACATAGTTCAATGATCATGTCAGTAAACTCTGTTCTCTCTATTTGAAACAATACAGGTGTTCCGCGAGTTCTATCCAAAGGATGAAGAGTGCACCACCTTATTGGATTGTGTATGGAAGACCGATAAATATGTCTTACTCGAGACATTGCAGAACCGTGAGAGTAGTAACCCTATAGAGGAAAATGTTTCAGAAGATGCTTCTACTAGGGATTCTTTGGTACAATATCAAACATCTGTTTCCTCTCTCGGGGGTAAGAATCTTCACAGAATTACTATTTGGTTGTTATTTTTGGTTTCATAGTTTGAATGCTGGTTATGTACCTAGTACCTAGATCTAGAGAGAACCACTTATTTGGCTCATACTTGTCTAGAATCCTACCTTTAGAGTTTAAAGGGCTCAAAGGTTCTAGAGTTTGGTTTTTTTTTTTATTGGTTAAAGCGTAGCAAGATCCAAAAATTCTATGTTTTTTGTACTTAAACTGAAAGATGTGTGCTCTCGATTAAATTTTCGCACTTGCAGAAGATGTCTCTCCTTTGCTTGAAGCAGATAACGGTGCTGTTATTGTGAGAGAAAGTTCGACTCCCATTGCCGAAGCAGCTTCTTCCAAGACTAACAATGCGTTGCAACCAGAAGATTCAGAAAAACCAGAAGATGCTACAACTAGGGATTGTTCGGTTCAGTATCAAACATCTGTTTCTCCTCTCGGAGGTAAGAATCTCCACAAAATTAATGTTTGGTTGATTATTTTCGGTTCCCTAGACTGTATGCTGGTTATGTCCTTAGCACCAATACACTAAAGTAGGCTTATACTTGTTAGGACTTCATGGTTTTAGTGTTTCAAGGGCTCAAAGATTAAAGTGTTTAGGTTTTAGATGAGTTTTATTGCTAATGAGATACAGAGATTCTCTGTTTTGTACTTCACTGAAAGATTCGTGCTTTTGATTGAATTGTCCAATTGCAGAAGATATTTCTCCTTCTCCTCTGCTTGAAGCAGACAAAAACGGTGGTATTACTGCTACAGAGAGTTCAACTCCCATTGGCGAAGCAGCTTCTTCCAAGACTAACAATGGATCACAAACAGAAGACGCAGAAAAACCAGAAGATGAATCTACAAATCCCGTGAGCCCGGCAAAAATCAACACAGACGCAATAAAACCGAGTTGCAGAGCAACCAAGGTGGCCTTTTTACCCGTGAAGAGACCTTCCTCTGCAATAACGCCAAACGCCATAGAAGAACCCCCAATGAAGAAACAAGAAACAGGCGAGAAAGACAGAAAGGAAGAAGAAGATGGATTTTATAATCTACTCATCCGCGGAACCCATAAAGGCAGTTTGTTCTAGCAGACAAACATTCCAAAACCCAAGAACATAACTTGCGCGGTTCCTGTGTGTTAAAACCAAACCGCAGAGTCAAGCCTTTTGAGCGGTGTAGCCAAGGATCAAGTCACGGATCTCTTGGCTGTTGGCTCTGTCAATTGCGGTTCTTCCATCCGCATCCTTGACCGAGTAATTAGCACCGGCTCTGAGCAGCTCCTCGATCTTGGGTCTGTCACCTTCTGTGGCGGCTAACATCAACAAGATATCGACTGGGTGAATGTTTAGGTTAAGAAGCGCCTCCATCTTTGAGTAGGTACCTTCTACTGCAAGCATCCCCATGTAGTTGAAATACTGCAAAAAAAAACACCAAAAACATACATTTATACATATCTAGTTATATTCATTCAATTGAGTGTTTCACTGAAACTCGTTCTCTTTAACGCTTCTTCACATCTACAAATGAGTTGGTATCTGAGGTTCAAGAACCAAAGTGAAGAACTTTAGCTGGATTCATTTCTTAATCGAAATTACCAAAATTTATTTAATGATAAATCGATTTAATTTGAGTCCAAAAGAAGAAGAGAAACCTGTTCAACGTCGTCTCTGTCGAAGTCATCGCGAGACTGACTACCATAGATTCCGGCATTTTCAGCATCGACGCCGTTCTTGCCGAACTTGAACCAGCAAGTAGTTCTTGACCCGTTGGAGGGTCCGAGTTTGGCGGGTCGGATCCGTAGCTTTAAGTTTCCGGTTCCGAGAAATCGAGAGGAGAGCAGCCTTGGGGAAGCAGAAGAATGGTTGATGGGTTTGGTGGAGAAGAGTGAAGGTGAGCATGAGAGTGAGATAGAAGAAGAAGAAGCCATGGCTTGTCTCGTCTCTTAATGGTTACTGCTTTCAACTAAAGCAAACAGATTTCAGTGGTTTTATTATCTACTCATTTTCCCTTTTATCTAAAAAAAAATAAATCATTTTCTTATTGATTAATTTCCCACCGTTAGATTTCAGATACTGTTTGTGTGCCAACAAAAATAAATAGTTTTAAAGCAATCTACAAATCATTATGTGACATGGCAACACTTTTTGTTTTTGTTTTCTTATTATTATTTTTGTTTTAAACATAGTTTTAGAAACTATTTTGTTTATTTTTTTTTTTCGAAAGAGAAACCAAAATCTAAAAATTCAAAAACTAGATCCAGAATTCTCCATCAATTCAAAGGCTAAAATCAAAATCTATTTTGTTTAGTTTTAAAGCAATCTACAAATCATTATTGGATTAAATGTTTTTCCTAAAATTGATTTAGAACAAAATATTTGTAGATAATTAATTGAAAAAATAAATAAATAAAACAACTAAGCATGACATGGCAAAGACGTGGTCTCCACTCTCGCTCGAGACCCCCAACAGAAATTTTAGCATTGTCGCCGGAAAAACCAGACGTCTTCTTCCTTCTCTGACCTATTTCTTTCCATTATAACGATGATCGAAACTCAACATTAGGTTTAATCGAATCTACCCAGTCATCTCCCAAATTAGCCATTGCAATGGCTCACCAAGCTCGCTGACACTCACAACTCAAAATCCCCACCATCGCATCTCCTTCTCTCCCTTCACTTCTCTCTGTATGTATTGCAAATGGGCTCACAAACCGGTACGAAGCCTTCGAAACCTTCAATGAAACCTTCAAATGCTTCTTCCTACTCCGTCAGATCCTCCGTCGCTTTCTCGTCTCACTTGGCAATGGTGGAATTGAAGCAGAGGATCTTAACCTCTCTCTCCAGAATCGGTGATCGTGACACTTACCAGATCGCAGTCGAGGATCTCGAGAAAGTCGTCGTCTCCGTCTCCGATTCTCCCGAAATCCTTCCCGTGCTACTCCATTGCCTTTTCGACTCCTTCGCCGATCCTAAAGCCCCAGTGAAGAGAGAATCAATACGACTCCTCTCCTTTCTTTGCCTCTCTTATTCCGATCTCACCTTTTCACAGCTCGCGAAAATCATCTCCCACATCGTCAAGCGCCTCAAGGACGCCGATAACGGCGTACGCGACGCTTGTCGCGACGCAATTGGCTCTCTCTCCTCGCAGTTTCTGAAGGAGAAGGAGGTGGGAAATGGCAATTACGCTGGGTCTTCGTTGGTGGGGCTCTTTGCTAAGCCCTTGTTCGAGGCAATGGCGGAGCAGAACAAAAGCTTACAATCTGGTGCTGCGATTTGTATGGGGAAGATGGTGGATTCAGCAGCGGAGCCTCCCGTTGCATCTTTTCAAAAGCTGTGCCCTAGGATTGCCAAGCTTCTGAACAGCCCCAATTACATTACTAAGGCTTCCCTCTTACCTGTAGTTGGAAGCTTGTCCCAGGTTTGTGCAATCTCTTTTCTCCTTGGTTCTACAAAAGTGCAATGCCTTAAAAAGATTTCTTAGATTGAGACTCATTACTTGAATGTTCAGCTGCATTTTGTTTGTGCTTCGTCTCTAGTTTTGGCTAATTGGTGTTTCTATGCTAAGAAGTATAGGTTATACTGTATAGCTGTTTGGAGTGGCTTCTCTGTGTGAAGGGATATGCTCAGAATTTTGGAATCTTGATATATGTTATCTAGAAATGTTTCTGTGGCACTGGACTGGAGACAAGCTATGTTTTGGTCTCATTTACTAGAGAAATTACATGAAAGCAGATTGGTGTGTCTAAATTTCGTTGTTCATCTCTGATCTGCTTGGTGGTTAAATCTAGTGGGTCTTCTCTATGGATAACTTATTTTGAGCTATGACATTCTTGCAGGTTGGAGCTATTGCACCCCAGAGCTTGGAATCATTGCTACACAGCATCCATGAGTGTCTCAGATGTACGGATTGGGTTACTCGTAAGGCAGCTGCTGATGTCTTAATCTCCTTGGCCGTCCATTCTAGCAGTTTGGTTGCAGACAAAACGGATTCCACTCTTACAGCTCTGGAGGCCTGTCGTTTTGATAAGGTGACTGCAGTTATCATATCTTTTTTGTAAAACTAAGCTCCCGCCCTACAGTCGCGTGATCTCTTTAAAAGAAACGCCTGTGTACGTTTTTACGAGTTACCATCTTACGTTATAACAGTTAGCAATACTATGGTTTTGTCTTGTGGTCTTCCTGGAAGAGAAAATATTTGGCATATATCTTGAACCCTATGTGTACGTCATTAGCTGTGTTTTACTTTTCTAATAAAGTTAAAAGAGCCAATAGTATGGAAGCTCGATTAAATTAAAACTTAGGTAGCTATAGCAGATGTTCATTGTACATTGTCGTTCCTATTTGTGATAGAATTTGCATAGATATGTTTTTGCCCTACTACCAGATAGAACTACTTTGATCTATATATCTATGTCATCATTAATTAAGAAGGGAAACTACTAGACTGGAATTACATTGTTACTTTTTCCTACATTTTCTTTTTGCATAATTCCGAAAAGTAGATATATTTGCTTTGGCTTGCAGATAAAACCTGTTAGAGAGAGCTTGTCCGAAGCACTAAACGTCTGGAAGAACATTGCTGGGAAAGGTGAATCTGGAACATCTGATGACCAGAAGGATGTGTCATCTGAGCAATGTATGCTGGGAAGGAATGGAGAAACCGATTCAATTTCATGCGAGGGAGCAGGACTGGTGATGCAAGGCTCTTCTGATGGTTTGAGCAGTAACTCAGATTCTATTTCGAAAGCAGTTCTCATTTTGAGGAAGAAAGCACCTCGGTTGACTGGCAAGGATCTAAACCCAGAGTTTTTCCAGAAACTGGAAAAAAGAGGTTCTGGTGATATGCCTGTTGAAGTTATTCTTCCCTGTAGGCAAAAGAATTCGTCGAACTCAAACACAGAGGATGAATCAGACAATACTTCAGTATCTAGGAGTAGGTCAAAAGGTTTGTGCAGAACAGCTGGTGTCCATCCAAAACAAAGACATTTTGGAGATTTTGCAAGAGAAAAATGGGTAGATGAAAGAATGAATGGAGGTGAATCACGGTTGAGAGCATTTGATGGAGATCAGACCGAAGTAATCCAGGCGGAGGCATCTGAAAACAGAGGGAATTGGCCACCTTTGCAGAGACAGTTATTGCACTTGGAGAGACAACAAACCCACATAATGAACATGTTGCAGGTACTGTACCGATAACAAATCAATATAGTGATTCGCTTTGAAGCAGTTTCACTCTTAAAGGGTAACTTCCTTATCATTGCAGGATTTCATGGGTGGTTCACACGACGGGATGATAAGTTTGGAGAACCGTGTTAGAGGTCTTGAGAGGATCGTAGAAGAGATGTCAAGAGAAATGTCTATACAATCAGGTAAAGTATAAGTAACTGCCGGATCCGCAGTTAGAAAACTGCAACTTCTTGCATTCATTTGAAGAAAGATAATTATTAATTCCCAAAATGAAATTTGCTTCAGGTGCGAGGGGAAAGACGGCTGCATCATGGAGGCCTGATGTAGATGGGTGGGATAGTCCTACCTATGGAGCTTCTTCCAGAAACGGTCAGACCAGCACAAGAAGGATACGTGGGACGGGTCCTATGGACTCTGAGCACTCAGGTAACAGCAGGAGAGCGTGGGACAAAAGCTCGGTACCTATTAGACTAGGTGAAGGACCTTCTGCTAGAAGCGTATGGCAAGCTTCAAAAGATGAAGCTACTCTTGAAGCAATACGTGTAGCTGGAGAAGGCTGTGGAGGAACGTCAAGGACAAGACGAGTCTCTATTCCCCAAGCAGAAGCAATAATGGACGAAGATGATGATGACCGTGGAGGACAAGAGCGAGACCCTATCTGGACTTGTTGGAGCAATGCGATGCACGCACTCCGCGTTGGTGATACCGATTCTGCATTTGCTGAGGTATTATCAGCCGGAGACGATCTTTTGCTTGTCAAGTTAATGGAAAAAACCGGTCCTGTTCTTGATCAACTCTCTAGTGATCTTGGAAACGAGGTTCTCCATTCTATTGCACAGTTTCTCCTGGATCATACTCTGTTTGATATATGTCTATCTTGGATTCAACAGGTAACAAGATTCTTCTTTTTCTTTCCGAGATACATAATTTTACCTCAAATATCTTTGAATTAACTCGATCATAATGCTTTCTTCTTTGTATATACATTCTCTAGCTGCTAGAAGTAAGTGTAGAAAACGGAGCAGAGTTTATGGGAATACCATTGGAGCTGAAGAAGGAGCTTCTGTTGAATCTACATGAAGCTTCTTCAACAACGGATCCTCCCGAGGACTGGGAAGGTCTAGCTCCCGACCATCTCTTGATCCAGTTAGCATCTAATTGGACCATCGAGCTCCAACACTTGGATCCCTAAAATGTTTGAAAAACATTACACACTGTACAGATATGATTCTTTCACTTGTGAAACAGTAAAGACGCTGTTCTTTGATGGACATGATTCTTTTGTTTCAATGAATGCTACTTTACGATCAGAAAGAAGGTAGGCTTTAGTGTTCCCTTGTGCATTCATGTTTTGTAAACGTTTCCTTTTAAATCACAAGAACTTGGTAATGAAACAACAGGATAAAATCAAATTGAAGAATGATAAAATTATGATAAAAATTAATATGGTTGCATATATGAAGTGTCAATCTAAAAGGAAACAAAAACAAAATCAAGAAATTGTTTTCAATTGTTACAAAGACATGAGACTCTCGATGTGATTGGGGATGATACAGAGCGCACGCAGACGTTTGCTTCCAAGTCCATTCCTGAGCCTAAATCCGTCATCCGCGATTCCTTTAAATTCGACTTTTCTCCAGCTGTTCCTCTTCGGATCATAATATAAAATATAAAACGATTCAAGAAACGTGGATGGTGCATACATAAACTCACCAGCATCGGTGATACCTCTTAGTTTGCATTTTGTTTTCAAACTCCGATAAGAGTAAAGAAAAGGTGCAAGAAAGTGTTTACACGACCACTTGTGTTTCTCTGCATCTTCCAAGATCAACAATCTAATACCATCGTTGTCATTTAAGGTATGAGTAACACAAGCTAACCTTCCCTCATAAGTTATCAGCCTACCCCAAATTAATACACCGTCTTGTCTATCGTCGTTGGCATTTTTCAGTGGTAATTTTATCATATCGAACTTCTCAGTTCTCACATCAAAACTCATTAAAACGGTAACATGATCCAGATGATCAGTATAGGCTTCGTAATATAGAACACCGTTGATGCATCTTCCATAACTTTCACCGTAAGTGCGATGATCATGATTGGTTTTAATCCTTCTCCATGATTCTTGAGATGATCCCAATGTTAAAACCCAACACTCATCGCAAGTTTTAATAAGAGGTAGGCACACTACTGATGGAGCGGAAGCTTCTAGGATAGGCTAGAGATCCGTTGATTCCTCAGAATACCGGATAACTAGGGATAAACGCGAAGTTATTCGTTTAGTCTGGGAATCCCCGAATAAACCAAGTCTTCTTGAACTCGTTGAGATCTCTAAAGATCTACCGAAAACAAGGATCGAGAATACTCTTCTCAGTGCTTAACAAAAAGCTCAGGAAAACTCATTTTATTAATTCATCAACAACTGAATAATATAATAGGCCTGAATAGGCTATTTATAAGAATAGCTAAAAACCCTAGAAACCCTAAACGATAAATATTAAAACATAAATATAATTAAAATACAAATAAATGGTAATTATCTAGATATGCAAATAAGTAATAAAGATATTTGGAATATTTCCAAATATCACGCTGATCAGGTCTCGCCGGCCAAGAAAGATTCATCCTCGAATCTTCAACCGTGTTCTTGGCACCAAATCTGCACGAACCGGATTTTGCACGGAATCTGCAGATACCGAATCTTCACGGATTTTGCACGAAACGAATTCGCCACCGATCTCTTGATTTTTCAAGGTCTCNACGAATTCGCCACCGATCTCTTGATTTTCCAAGGTCTCTTTAGAAACCGTATTCTGCACGAGTTTCGCACAAACATAATTATGCACGAAATC
>OVAY01003323.1:0-11853 GCA_900406395.1 Kernera saxatilis
AGTATCATCAAATCTAAACCAAGTATAAGTATATATAGAAAATTTTCTCTTCTTGTCCTTTTTTCCCAACCGATGTGGGACTTTGTTTATTTTTGCTTGATGCCCACATTTTTTTTAATTTTTTATTATAACTGAATTGGTCCTTGATTTTAGGTTTATTTGAATATAAATCGTATTTTAAAGATGGAAAAAATTGCAAATGCTGTTCGATAACTTTTAGTTTTTATAGATGATAGAATTATATATGTTTTGTCATAAAATATTTGAAAATGCTATTTTTTCTTCCTTTTTTTCGACACAAATTATATTTTTTTTCCTTTATTTTCTAAATTAAATATTACTGTTTCCTTATCAACATTTTTTTTTGGCAACATTGTGGATCCCCTTTCATTTGGTGCATTATAAAATATATATCATATAATAAAAAATTTAATATATATATATATCAATGTTTCCAGTGATACAAATGCGTTTTATTTAGTATCAAATGTTTTAAATGATGCAAATTAAAATAAAATAACATCAACTTTTATTTAATTGATATTAAAGAAAAAAAATAGTTTCACTAGTTTTTACAATTTAAATTAATTCACATAGTTATTTTTTATGGTATTAGTATTTTTTATTAACATCAAAATATTTATTGATGTAAATTTTATATCAATTTAATAAACAATGTAACCAAATAAAATAAATAGATTATTTATTTAATCGATATAACTTTATATAATAATATCAATTTTGTTAAAGTGATACAAATTATAATTATTTAGCACTAAACAAGTTAATAATAACATCAATTATTATAATTGATACTAAATCATCTATATTTTTCTCATTTAAACGTAAGTGATAATATCATTTAGTTAAGTGATTCAATTTAAGTGATTTAATTCAACCTTTTTTGTAATTAAATTTAATATTATAGTTTGACTAGGATAGTACCTGTGTATTATACCATAAAATATCCGCGCATATATAATAAAGTATGCACAAATTTCCGTCATAAATTGATGTTTAAGAAAACTTTTGAACTAGAATTTATTTGAACAAGTGAGAATCTAGTTCAGTCCAATATATATATCATACTGATTATAGTTAAATCTTAAAATTCGTGGAATTAAACTATGTATATAAAAGCTTGATAAGTGCTCTGAAAAATATTATATAGTTTGAAATTATCTTTAAAATTTTGTTAGGTGCTAATCGGGTTTCAAAAGAGGATCTAATGCCTAGCCAATTCATAAGAGATTAATGAAAATATTATTTTCTATTTTTATATATTTCATCAATGTCAAATTTAAAAGTGTAATGTTAAATTTTTTAAAGAATAATTTGTTTATTATTTCAATATTTTATTCATAAAAAGAGGAAAACTAAATTACATATAATCTTAGGCGCTAGGCTAAAATATCATTAAACTTTCTCTTTGATCACTTTTTTTACCAACGTCAGTGACCATTTGTGTTTTGGTTTGCTCAAAAGGTGATATATCGGATCTAAATGGTAACAGTTTAATTTCATTGAATGTATAATAAGACAGAGTTTAATAATAATTTCTTATAGAATCTAGCGGAATAGCTACTAATTTGAATGGTATCATGAGAATATGGTGGAATCTGGTAGATTAGTTGACTAACAAAAATAACTCAAATTTTGTCTAGTTAAATAACTACAATAATTGGAAAAACAATTCTGAAATAACTAGTTTATTGTGTACTCAAATAAATTATTTATAAAAATTACTTCTAAATTCAATACTAATGATGTAATATTTTGGGTACTAAATTGAATTAGTTCTCTTTGGGCTCATTTGAAAATGTTAAAAAAATTACCTAGATTTATAATTTATCAAACATATGTATCATAAAAACTAGGACTAGATCTTTATGCATGGACACCATATTTTACACCCCTCGTACAATTTATAGCTTGAAAATTCCATAAATTGATCCAACCCACCTTCATATGCATCTGATACATTTTTTGTATATATATCCATACGCTCGTATATTCATTTTCTTTGAACTTCAATATTATTGCTTGATGAAGACATCATAAGAAAAAAGTGTTTAGAAAAAAATGTTTAGAAAAAAGTGTTTATAGAAAAATGATAGAAATTTAAAATTTATGGAGTATAAGAAATTGCAAGAAGCTCTATATTACCCACACTTCCTCATAAAATGATCTACTCAACCCACGAGTAATCTCAATACCCATGTGGGATCCAATTCATTTTAATGAAATGTGATTTGCCGATTTTACCCTTAAGAGATACATTTTTTTTATTATGAATATAAATAAAAAAATTACACAAAAAATGAGCCCAATTGACGGGCCAATCAGAAGTCTCTCTCTTACCCGTGTTTTATGTGGGCGTAGGAGCGCTCGACCCGATTATTCCATTGAGGTTAGTTCATCGTTTACTAATGGGTTGTAGCATAAACGGAGCGAATCTAGAAGCGATTGTGCTGTAGAAACGATTTTCGGTTAAAATGGATCCCGATAAAAAATGGATATGAGATTGGGGATTTTAGGGATTTTAGCGGAAGCTTTTGGTATGCACATTACGGTGGATAAGGTCATTGCATTGATAAATAATAGATAATAGATTGCAATAACATAGTTGAATCTTAGTTGAAGCGTTGTGAGTTGTAGTGACCCGATTCGTAGGTAGATAAGTGGATCAATGGCGGATCAATGGCTATATTACCCACTCACAACTGGGAAAACTGATATCACTGAAAAATGGTATAATTGGTAAAACTGGTATCTCTGAGAAGTGGTATAATTGGTAAAACTGGTATCACTGAAAGTGGTATAATTGGTATAACTGGTATTACTGGAGGTGGTAATATAATTGTATCTTTTATTTCTTCATGAGACAATGAGCAACCATTTGACAAACATACATTTTGCTAATGGAGGATACTATTCGAAGACCAGAGATGAGGATACATGGATTTCAAGGGAAGATGACATGTATGCTTTATCGTTTAAGACGTCGGCAGAGAAGGTAACTTATTCGGGGTTAGTGGATAGGATATGTAGGAAGATTGAAATAGATGAATCTACAACGAAGCTGAAATTGAGTTACATTCCATTAGTAGTGACACCTCAGAGACAAACATCTATCATTGATGGTGATGACGTTTATGTTTATCTAACGTCCATTGATAAAGAACTATATAGAAGTGTTTTGCATGTGGAATTGGTAAAAGATTTGGAAATAAATGAGATGGGGGATCAACTTTCAAGAGTGGAGCGTATAAGTTCATGTGGTGTGTATAACGGTGAGCAGGTTTGTGGTGGAAGACCTTCTGCTGGTGTAGATGTTGGAGTTAATGCTGGTATCATGACTGTTTATGAAAGGAACAAAGAAGGAGAACAACATCATGAGCCGATGGAGATGGATATTATATCAGGTGGCATTGGGGATAAGGATGTGGGTATGGATGACTATGGAGATAAGGCTGAGGATGATGACCATGGAGATAAGGCTGAGGATGGCTGTGTAGATTCCGGTGTGGATAATGAGGACTTCGTTGAATTTGCTGCTGCATATGGAGGATCTAATGCTGTCGAACCATGGGAAGATGGTATGTCGCTGAAATTAAATGATAAATTTGATAGTAAGCAGGATGTACAAGATTTAATTGATAGAGCATCAAATAAGAATTGTTTTGGAGTAGCTACAGTTAAGTCGGATACTCAGCAATACGTGGTAAAATGCAGTGTAGAAGGTTGTGGTTGGTATTTACGAGTTGCGAAGGGAAAGGGTCGGGCAACATTATCGGTTAGAGTCTACAGGAAGATGCATACATGCTCTCGGACTACCACAAGTACTAGCAGCAGCAAAAGAAGGAAAAGCACACCCCGACTAGTTGCATCTATTCTGCATGAAGATTATCCAGATCAGTTACATACCCCTTCCACTAAAAGCATTATAGGCCTGGTTCAAACAAAACTTGGTTTGGAACTGTCATACTCTACTGCATTGAGAGGGAAAAAAACTAGCTGTTAATGAAGTGCGTGGTAGTCCAGAAGAAAGTTACAAGTTGATGTATCGTTATTTGTACATGTTAGAGAAGGCGAATCCTGGTACAAAAACAAGTGTTCTCTTGGATGATGATAGTAGGTTCAAGTACTTATTCATTGCTTTGGGAGCATCGATTGAAGAGTTTCAAGCAATGAGGAAAGTTCTCATTGTGGATGCAACTTTCCTTAAGACTGCATACGGTGGTCAGCTAATTTTTGCCACAGCGCAAGATCCTAACCGTCACCATTATCCCATTGCGGTTGTTGTGATTGATGAAGAGAAAGATGCAAGTTATACGTGGTTTTTCAATACGCTGAAAACCATTATACCGGATAGTCCAGAACTGGTTTTTGTCACTGACAGGAATCTAAGCCTCATGAATTCAATAAAGGATGTGTACCCGTTGTCTAAGCATGGGTATTGTATATTTCATTTGTCCTAGAATTTGAGAGTCAGTGTTAAAAAGGACAAAGATATAGTTGCATCGGAATTCAGAGAGATATCTGGGATTTATACAGAGGTTGAGTTCGAAAAACGGTATGCTGAATATAGGGGGAGGTATCCTGGTGCAGCCGCGTATATTGATAAAAGTTTGAAGGATAAGAACGCGAAATGGGCTAGGTGCTATTTTGCAGGAGAAAGGTATAACATTGACACAACCAATTGGGCAGAATCTATGAACGGTATTTTCAGGGAAGCAAGGACGTACTCGTTGTTACCTATGCTTGATGCGATTTATGCAAAACTGGCGGAATAGTTTAACCACCGTCGGAAGGATTCCGTAGTAGTAGGAGCACATAACCTTGTGCCTTACGTGGAGAACGAATTGCACGGTAGATGTGATGAAGCGAGGCGTATGTTGTTGGACGCGAATGCAAGACGTATTTAGTGGACTTAATAAGAAAAACTTGCAGCTGCAAGTATTTCGATATAAACAGGTATCCTTGTGTCCATGCAATAGCCGCCAACATTTCACTAATGGGTAAGGTAGACAAGTCAAAGGAAATTCATTTACATGATATTTGCTCTAAATATTGTTTGATGGACACCTGGGCTCTGGTGTATTGGAGGACGATATATCTAGTCCCTCATATATCTGATTGGGACATCCCGGATGATATACAAGATTTGGTGATATTTCTTCCGAAGATCGTCGTCAAAAAGGGAAGACGCCAAGAAAAGAGGCACCTATCGATTGGAGAACGTCGGAGAAAACGACGTAATAAGTCTAAGGCGGTGCTAGGCATCAACTTAGAGAAGTGGTTACAACCCAAAAGTCCTAGTCAATCGTAATTCGTGTTTTTATTGTTGTGCGGTTCTGTAAAACTTGTTATGGTTATGGTACAATTATGTAAAACTTGTTATGGTTATGGTACAATTCAGTAAAATTTGTTATGGTTATGGTACAATTCTGTAAAACTTGTTACGGTTCCAATTCTTTTTTTTGCTACAGTGTTACACCAAATTTGGTGCAATACTGTAGCGATGGCAAATGTTTTTTTTTTTTTTTTTGATTTTTAAAAGGTTATGTGATATAGTTAGTTTAATTATAATAGGTTATTTGTATTGTTGTTTAAAAATGTGAGAAAGTTTTGTAACTAGAAAATAAATATGTCATAATTATTTGTGAGTCTTTTTAATTCTAATTAATATGAAATATTGAGTTATACAAAACAAACAAACATATTCTTCACAAAAACAAAAACTAAATGCAACAACATAATTTAAAAAAACATAATATAAACATAATTTTTTTTGAATATTTTTAGTTTGAAAACATACTAAAAACCTGAAATATATTAAAAATTTTAAATAAATATATAAGAAAATACATTTAAATATACTAAAAATCTATAATAAACTAATATTTTTAGTTAGATCTATAGGAAAATACATTTAAATATACTAAAAATCTATAATATTAATTAATTAATATTTTTAAATATATTTTTTGTTCGAAAACCAAACCGAATAAGAATTAAAAACTATACACTATATATAAGTTAGTATTATATATAAAAAACATGTATTAATTAACAAAATTAAAAAAAAAAAACATTATCGTTGTTTTTAGAAAATGTACTCAACATACATCTTACACTTTTATGGTCTTTTTGATGGTATGAACCACATTACTTTCGAAAACATACAAAAATGAGTATTTTAATCATTTAGAAGTGTAAAACCTTTAAATATACTTAAGTTTAGTAAAATTGTTTGGTACTACTAAAAAAGTTAAACTTTTGGATGGTATAACTAATCAGAAGTGAAAAACATCAAAAGTATCACTATTTGGAAGACAGTAATACTGTATTACTAGGAACTACTATTTTGAAGTTTTGACTGCGCACATGAGTGGAAATGACGGCGCACGTGCATAAGTTTTTTCGCGCTCCGCCCAAAATTCAAAATTTTTGGCTCCCCGCCCAAAATTCAAAATTTTTGTGTGTTTCCCTCCCTCTTTCTCCTCCTTTATTTCGGATCCGCATCATCTCTCATCTCATTCCGAGTCTCATTCCCGACCTCTTTCTCTTCCATTCTTTCGAATCCTTCTCAATCGATTTCGAGTAAGCTAGTCTCAAACGATTTTAATTATTTTTGAGTCCTTCTCAATCGAGTTCGGGTAAGATAGTCTCAATCGATTTTGATTTTATTTGTTTTTGATTAAGGTTCGAATCCGCCTCTCCTTCTCAATGGACCCATACTACAGTGATGCGAAGAAGAACAAGGAGCTATACGACAGATTATATGCCATAGCCGATGGTGACTATGGCATTCCTAAAAGATGTCCATGTGGTGGAAGCATCATCGAGGAGATCTCTCAAACCGAAGCGGAACTAGGAAAGAGATACTTTACATGCAATGTGTTTGAGGTAAGAAAGGGACATCGATTTCAACCCCCTCATGATCGCATAGTGATTGTAGTGTTTTGGAGCCATTTTTTGCTTTCTCAGAGAGGACGAGAGAGAAATTTGAGGATGATGAATAGGTAGGACGCGAGAGAGAATGAAAAAAGTTGCAGTTATGGTATGGGGGATACCGGATATAAAAAGGCAAAGGAAGGGAAGGGAAGGGCGGTGTGTAAGAAAAGATGTAATAAATTAGGTCGCGTCTGTTCGTTATCCGTACCCTATTAATTGCTTCTCTAGGCAAGCGTTAGACACTTAATAAATTATGATTTGATCCTTGCTTCTAAATTTCTCCCAAATAACTTCTGATTTGATGTGTAAAACTGGTGTATTTATGGAACAACTACCACCGCAGTAATAATAACGAGAAGATAAGTTCTGAAAACATAATTAATGAGAAGAAATTCCGGTAGTTGACAAAAAAAAAAAAAAACAAATTCCGGTTTATAAATAACAAAAAGATCACGTTACCAAACTACTAAAACCAATTAGACTATTCGACATAGTAATATCGAAAATTACCAGTAGCACATATGAACTTAGTTTTACCAAACATTATCAATTGTCCATGTTACCAAAAATAAACAAATCACGTTCATTTCTCTACTTCCTCTGCCTCCTAATTCTCCCACGAGTGTACGGAATTTTAAGTTGTGGCACACGCTTCTTCGCCCTATCTCCCTTCCGTAGGTTCACGGTCTCAGTTGGTTCTTTTTCTCCAACATGAGTCTCCCCAATCGCTTCTTCTTCTTCTTCTTCACCTGCCTCCCGACTTGCTTGTTCTACTTCTACACCTGCTTCTCCACTTTCTTGTATATCTTGAACAGGCGTAACATGAGTCTCCTGGTCCATTGGAATCTCATGCCCCATTGCTTATTCTTCTTGAACATGAGTCTCATTTAAAACATGAGTCTCTCCATTTCTTGTTCTTCTTCATCTTGAACAGCAGTCTCAGTTGGTTCCTGATCTATTGGAGTCCCATGAGTCTCCTGATCCATTGGAGTCCCATGAGTCTCCTGATCCATTGGAGTCCCATGAGTCTCCTGATCCATTGGAGTCCCATGCTCCATTGCTTGTTCTTTTTCTGCACCACCAACTCCCTCATCAGTAGCTTTTTCTTGTCCTTCTCCTCTTGTAGACTTCACAAATTCTTCCACCCATGTGACTCTCTTATCAATGGCATCAATCCTGTCGTTCATACCCTTAAATCCATATTTGACACCCTTAAATCTATCTTCCACCGCTTTCTTCAGCTCTTCCAATCCATTTAAAGATACATTCTCTTCCACATTGTCCACATCTTCATTTTCTACCACTTTCTCCTCTTCTTTGTCATCCACCACTCGGGTAGCCACATCCGAGTTGTACATCTCTTCAAACAGAATCTACTTGTATTTGACCATTAAAATCTGGCTCCAACCGTCGGCAATAGGATCAATGGTGTCATCTTCCAAACCCACGTCTTCAAAGATTCGAGCAACCAGAATCTCCTCCCCCACGCCTATTTTCATGATGCTTTCAATGTCCTGTGAATCATTAGTACACTAAATAACATGAACCCAATGTAAATAATGAATGTTATAAGTCATTTACATGAAGCAGATTTCTAACTTTTGTTGTACCAAGTGCATCATTTATTTCTGAAAGAGGAAATCCTTTCATTGCACTTGCTTTGAACTTCTTCTTGCACATCCTTTGACACAATGCATTTGCACCTCCAATATCTTCTCTGAATTTATTCCCCAGCTCTGGAATTGCCTCAAACGCTAGAATCTACTGTTTTCACTTCTCCTGTTAAAAATTGCAGGATAATGCATAAAATCATACAAACAAGGTAAGCAAATCAATATTTCCTCCAACGGAATAACAAATGTAGGAAAGGTCCAAAATGGATGAACCTCTCCTTTCAAGTGGATCATCATATGAAAGATTTCTTTCATATTCTCATTAAATGAGAAGCGTCCCACGGAAACGTTCAACACAGTTCAAGATCATCAACGGCTCTGACAAAAAAAGGCTCCACAAGGGCTGCGTTCTTTCCTGACTTTGACTTCCCATTAATTACGCTGCATAAGAAGTACATGACAACCATCTTCAACCGATCGTCTTCACGAGGCCGTTTCATTGACATAAGCTTCTTCTCCACATCGTCATAAGTGATTCTTGTTCCAAGTGGTAAATACCTCCGAACAAACTCTAAACTGTCAAATCCTTCACCCCCTTGAAAAGAATGTGGATATTGATGGCAAAATAATCCAAAGATGAGTCCATGTTCCGTGATAGAATACCGGACGGGAACACCATTCACAATAAACCAGCATTCTCTTTTCTTATCTGTACAAGCAGTACGAAGTAGGAGCATCCACATACCCATCATCTTATGGTTTTTGTCCTTATGCATGTGGAAGAAATGGCGGAATTGCGGGTGATCTAAGAACCACCTCCTCTCATTTTCACTAAGTACTGAACTCTCTATAGTTGCCACCACCTTGGCAATAAAACACCTCGTCGAAATCTTTGTTTGCTTGTTATATTCGTTGGGACTGAAGAACATTTTCATAGGTTGTAATGCTTCGGTATATTCCACTCCATCCTGCAATCCAAATCAAGATATACCAAGTCTTACAAAATTGTACTTTTTCTTCTTCTGAAATTGCTTACTGCCAAAAATCATGCAATTAAACCTAATCATACTTAATTGTACACAATCCTCTACTTACATCTGATTGCGTATCCTCTAAATGCATAGATACTTCCTCCGCTGAATGCAGAGACACTGACTCGATTTCTTCTTCACCTCCGTTCTGTCTTTATGGAGACATCTCTCCTGCATTACTCGACTCTGTCGTGGGACCCTGTGTCGTACGCTTTTCTCTGAGGCATGGGTTCCTTGTACGAGGCGGCATTGGACTTGCAATTTCTAGGAGAGGATTATAAACTGTTTGTACGCTGTCGAAACCCTTCAATTTTGGGGTCTAGTAGAACATCTACACAGAATCGGAAAGCTAAACTAACCAACCTTACAAGATGAGTGATGAGATTCGAAGTCGAAATCGGGGTCAGCTAGTTCCGAGGGGATGATGGTGAGGATTCAATGAGAACTGTTTTCGAAATTTCGATGAACCGTTACCAGCCTCCCGATTTGTGGTTTAGGTTTAACTCGGATACGATTTGACCCGATTTACTCAGATTCAACCCGACATCGCGTATTTGGATTTTTCTCTTGGGTTTTATTTTTTACAGCGGGTTTGGATCTGGATCCTACTGGTTGAGTTTGTAATTAACTAAGTTTTTAAGGGTTTTTGGTCTTTTACCTTTTATCCGTGTTTTACAAAATGAAAAATAAATTAATTATTATAACGTGGGTATTTTAGATCATTTGTGAGGAAGGGTGGGTAATATAGCCATTGATCCCATAGAGAATTATATAGTAGATGATACCTACAATTTTGGTACAAACGAGCGGTCACAAAACTTTTGCGATACTAAAGTGACATATGGGCTGTCGGCAATGAGTGTGATAAGACCAAAAGGTCCACCACAACTGCCACAAAATTATTCGTCGCTTAACAAATGCGCCTACGCGACAGATAGAGACAAACCCAATCGTCGGTGCATTGCTACATTTCAATATGAAACCTTTCATAGCTATCTACTTTCTACGAAAATATTGTCTTAATTCATCTCTTTTGATACAAATAACTTAGAGGGTGATATTGGTTTTAATGGATTTTAATTTTGATCTTGAGTTCATATATGTGCTTAGTGGATGGGAAGGTTCAGCTCATGACTCAAAAGTATTGAATGATGCTTTGAAAAGGAACACTAATCAATTACCAGTTCTTGGACCTAAAGGTACATTTACATTTTTTTTTTATTATTATTTTTTTTCAACCAAATAAGTAATTATTTATTGGTTTGATTTTAGGAAAAATTTATGTACTTGATTGTGGATTCACAAATCGTAGAAACTTTTTAGCTTCCTACCGTGGTGTTAGATATCATCTACAAGAGTTTTTTGGCCATGATTCTACTCTACAAAATGAAAAGAGTTGTTTAACCATCGTCATGCATCCTTGAGAAACGTTATTGAGCGAATCTTTGGTATTTTCAAATCTCGGTTTCTAATTTTTAAGTCTGCACCTCTTTTTCCATACAAGACACGAACATAGATTGTACTTGCATGTGTTGGTTTACACAATTTTCTACGAAAGTTCTGTCGGACAGATAACTTTTCCGAAGACATAAATGAAGAAGAAGAAGATCTTGAAGAAGTTAATAACAATGATGAAGAATTTATTGCAACCCAAGATCAACAAAGAGAACATGCCAATCAGTTGAGAGAAACAATCACAACAAATATGTAGATGAATTATGAGAATAGTAGATAATAGTGAGAAAAAAAATCACTTCTATTGTTGTTTTGTATTTTCTATTTTTATAGTACTTTTGAGCTTACTATAAAACTACAAATCATTATAAATCTATTTGGCTGATTTACAATAATCCATTTGCTAGATTTTGAAATCCACTTATTTGCTTTTAAAATCTATGGATTCATTAAATTTTGACCGTTACTCAACTTTCAGCCACACACACTTTAGATTATTTGGAGGTTTGTTTGAGAAAAATAAATTAGTTAAATGTTTAAAATGGAAACCAAAATAGTTGGAGGTTTAAGTTGGAAAAAATTAAAAAATTGAAGGTTTTTTATGGTAATTTCCCTAAAATATATAAACCAAATCCAAATCCAAATTTTTTTCAAATCCATTAAAATACCCAAACCAATAACCCCCACTTAGGCCTGGGCGTTCGGGTACCCGTTCGGATTCGGTTCGGGTAATTTGGGTTTTTGGATATTCGGGTTTAGGGATATACAACCCGTTCGGATATTTTTTATTTTCG
>OVAY01003324.1:1329-11851 GCA_900406395.1 Kernera saxatilis
TCACTAATCCTGCTGATCGAAGAGAAAAAGATTCTGCCAAATGGTTTTCTAAGTTCGTCGCAAAGCCATAGATATTATAAATCAATTCCATGCATGTATCCAACCTTGAATCTAATAACTATTATTATTGTACTCTATCTTTTCAACTTATTAAAGCTTATGTACATTAATGTATGTTTCTTAATACTGTTGTAATAATCGGACCTTACTTCTCGGTCCATTCATAAATAAATAAATAAATTATATACAGCTTGTATTGTTCTTGTTCTATACTCTTGTCAAATATTATAACTTCTAAAAAATCTATAACGTGCCCTATTTTGACGTCATTACCACGTTTGAATAACAAAAGAGCCAAACCAAATATGTAATCTCTAATTCAACAGCTATGTCAAATCATTTTGTTCTGCTTGTATTGTTTTCTGCAATTTTATATACGAAAAATTCAGATTATTATGTTTATACCCCAAAAATAACAATGCTGAATGATAGACTCGCCAGGTGCTGATACATATTGATAAATGTTTGAAACTATTGTATGTGCAAAACAAATCAAGAAACAAAGTTTATACACATATATAGATATAATTTTTAATTGATTGGAGAGGTAAGACCTTCTTGCGAAGAAAGTGAACGTAGAGGTTGGTGTCTCCTTGAAGATAATGAAGATAGAGAAGGGACTTTCCTGAAAGAAGGTCTTTTGTTGAGACTCTTCATCGTTCTCTTTGCTTGTAATGCCTTCAAAGCCGGCTCTGCTCTCTCCTTAAGCTTCAAGACTATGAAGAAGAGAATACGATAACACACAAGGATCAACACGATCGCGGACAAGTCCCACCACTTAGAATGTGTGACTTTAACTCCAAATATCTTTCTTATCACTTCCTCTCCTGTCATCTTGGGTTCTCCCGCGAACATAGGCTCAAACTCTAGACCGAGAAAATCGTTCTTGTATGCTCCCTAGAGTAAAACAAAAGAAGAAAAGACATGTATAACGTGTTAACTGTGAATCTAGAGTGGTCCATGACCTTTATGTACTTATTAAGTTTAATATGCATCTTGGACTGGATTCAAACCTTTTTTAACCATATGTCTACTTGGAATTGGGTTAATACAAAAAATTCCATCAGTTTTAGTATAAAAAATAATTGACAATGAGCAGAATTGTTCATAGCTCTTATAGACCTGAATTGTACCATAATCTTTTCAATTTAAGATTCATAATATTTACAAGCTAAAAGGCTTCAAAATTTGTATTGAACGGTTCTTGCGAGTAAAGCAAAGGAGTACCTGAATTGCCCAAGAACCATAACTCATGAAGGAAATCGGGTAACGCCAGAAAATCTTTGGAAGATCAGGAAGCAGACGGAAGAATCCAGAAGTCATCATGATGATTCCCTGTCAAAAAAAAAAAAAAATAGAATCAAGAACCTTCAAACTCCAGTTATAGGCTTATGGTCTTGTTAAGGAAAACAAGAAACAGAGGATCATAAAACAGAGGATCTTGAAACAGAGGTAAGGTGTTGCTTACAATGATGCCAGCTCCTGTGATGAGGCCCATCAAGAAATTTGGAACAAGAGAAGCCACAACCATCATGAGACTCTCAATGACTGAGACAGAGAAGAATATGTTGAGACAGAAAAAGGCCCAATGCGAGAACCCGGGACGGAATTTCACCATGTTGTAAGTGATACTCCCTGTGATGGAGGCAATCGCTACCAAGAACGGGAAGGAAGAGACGTAATTCGATATGATATAAACCGAAACGCCATAGTAACCACTCAATCTCTCTTTGTAGAACACTTTCATCTCTTCAATGAAAGAAGGAAACCCTCCGATGGACATGAAAGTCATGAAACCAGTAATGAATCCACCACAAGAAACCCGAGCCAAGATCGATGTGTAGCTGTGTCCTACATCGTAAAAGATGGTCCCGACACAGATCGATACCACAATGTAGATCACAATTCTTGACCAGTAGTATCCAATATCGCGGCACATGTTTACAAACGATCTCTTTGTCAAAGTCCTTAGCTGTTTAAACCAGCTCGCTTCGCTTCCCTTTCTAATTTCCATCTCATGATGTCCTTCCTGTAAAAAAACACCGAACACAGAACAGAGAAATCTTCAACAAAACACTTGTCTAGATTCTTGAATGAATGGGACAGAGAAGAGTTTGCTTACAATGCTAGCTAATTCACGGATCCGAGATTTAGCAGATTTCGCGTAGACTGAACGACGGTAATTCTCAACAAGCCTAGCTTTGATCTCAGATGTTGCTAGATTCATCAAAGGATCTGATGTAGCTGGTGTCTCCTACAATAAAGAGAAAGTCTTGATTCGAAAGACTCGACCTTTTCGCATTGTTCTCACAAAGTTTCAAGATTTAGATTTCTCACCCGAATTCTCTGAGATCCTTTGAGTGTAGCTGTGACCGTATCAAAATCCGAGTTTATACATCTTAGGAAATGATCAGAAGGATTCCGTTTCTTAGGGCAAGGAAAACCCGCTTCAGCAAAGAACTGCATCAAAAAAAAGTTAGCCTTTAGCGACCAGAAACCGCAAAATTCTTGAAAATCAAGAAAGACCTCGTTTTACCGCAACAGCAAACTTGCTTTCACCAAAATAAACAGTCTCACCACCAGAGAGCAAGAAAAGATCATCAAAGAGAGCGAAAACTTCGCTACTAGGCTGATGAATCGATGAAACAACGGTTCTACCGCCATCTCGAGCGATGTTCCTAAGGGCTTGAATCACAAAGAAAGCAGAAGCACTGTCCAAACCGCTCGTGGGTTCGTCAAGAAACAGAATCTGTGGTCGCGTTAAGATCTCTAACGCAACGCTAAGGCGTTTCCTCTCGCCACCACTCACTCCTCTAGAGTGCCAATTACCTATGGCTCTGTCTGCACAATCTTGAAGACCAAGCTCCATGATTGTTCCTTCAACAATGTCGTTGACTTCTTCTTTGGTCAAATCACTTGAAAGTCTTAGATGAGCTGAGTATGTTATTGTCTCCCTCACCGTTAGTGTTCCCATCAAAATGTCTTCTTGTGTTACATAAGCCTATTTATAATTTCATACAAAATTTAAATTAAGAAAAAAACTTCGAATTAAATTTGGATATTAATTTTGATGATTAATTATACTTACGACGAGGCCGTAGTCTAGTCTTGCCTTCTTTCCGTTCAATAGAAGATTACCGGTCATAATCACGTTTCTTGCGAGTCTACCTATATATATGGAATAATTCGAAACAATTAAATTTAAATTCAATTTAAGATCTCATTTATCCATATATCCTATATACGAGTAATAACCAATTAGGCCTTCGAATTATAAGTGTAACTTAAAACCAAGAATTTTGAGCGACTTAAAACCAAGAATTCTTAGTGACTTTTTTTGTCAATTATGTGAGTGACTTATAACGTAGAATTAGCAAGGACAATTTCATATAAAAAATATATTATACTGCAAAAAAAATTTAAATATATAAGTAAAATATTTCTCTTCACAAAACAAAACAAAAATCAGTAATAAAATAGTAAAATTGAGAAGACGAAAAACAAAAAAGATAATAAAATACTAAAATTATTCATAATTTCTTTTCTTTTTTAAGAATTGGTAATAATATTTGTTTATCTCTAATCAAATACAGTTCGCATTCACTATTACCAAAAAGAAAACGAACCTGCGAGAGAATCAAGAAGCGTGGACTTTCCGGATCCGGAAGGACCCATAATGGCCATGATCCGACCCGGTTCAGCATACCCGTTTAGTCCATGGAGCAACCTTCGGGTCGGCCCACCACTAAAATTTGGTATAACCACCGTCAAATCCTCCCATGCCAAGTACGCTCCACGGCTAATCTCTGGCGCCGGCGGCGGAGGAGGAGGACGAGAAGGCCGGGCATTGCTCGTACTCTCTAATTCCATTTCGTGTTTGATCTCGAAGAAGAACAAAGAAAAATAACTCTCTCTCTCTCTAAATAAGCTTTGTTCTTCTTCTAGGTTTTTTTTTTATTGGTTGGAGACTGAATTATAAAGATAGAGATTAATCTTTGTAGGTCTAAGATTTGCTTAGGTGATAGCAACAATCAACAAACAACTAATCACATTTAATGGGTGGCTTTAATATGATAACCATATATGTATACATTGTATAATATAGTTTTCTTTGCTCATTAAATGTGAGAAAATGAGAGTTGTGAAGGTGGTCTAATATATGTACAAGTGTAGTAACCACTTATTGACATATACGTATGAATATAAGTATAAACATACTTTTTGGTAATTAAAAAAAAATTGTATGTCGGTTCTTGACAATTAATGTTGCCTAACAAACAAATTCCGACACGGAGAGCAAATGATTTTTTTTGTAAAATGAAATCTAACCATACGATTTTTTCCCGATGAGATGTTTTCGTTTGATTTGAAACAAATAGCCACAGTAGTTAAAGAAATCATTTTTTTCCAATTAAAGAAATCATATTTAGATGGTTACTAATATAAGGGATTGATAGTGATACTTTGGTAAAATAAGGACATACAACCAAAAAAATCTGTTAAGTTATTGTAACTTTTCGTACAAATAGCATAAAATGAAAAGTATCACGTAGTAATTTAGTATAAGTGTTTATTAATTATAATTTGTTCAAACATAAATTATATAAATTGTTTTAGGTTATCCATTTTTTATTCTTATCTTAGTTTTTGTAACTAGAAGCTTTAGAAAAGTGATATTTTGATCATTAATTAGAAATTGTTAGATTAGACTCAATTCTTATATTATTAATTGAGATAACTTTTCTCTCAAGTTTGAAAAATCAAAATTGGTTGGAAAATTAAAAGTCAGTGTAGAGAAATGATATAAGACGTAAAAGTAAATTGATAAAATAAAAAGGAGTTATTTATCAAAAGGGAGAGAAGCCACAAGAAGTCTCTTCACAGGTGTTAAATGAAAAGGGAAAGGAATTAAATGCGTAGTAGTTGGCACCGATATAGTTATTTATATTATGGCCTGTCCATTTATTATCTTCATGAATTATGGTTATCTTTAGCTTGGTGTAGCTAGAGTCTTAACTATATTCTAAAGTATTTATTTAGTAATTAACACAAACATAAATTACAGATCTAATACTTGCTAATTATATATAAAATAGTCTATTGTTTTATTGGTTTCTTCAGATGAAAGAAACTGATACTACATAGCTACGTTTCACAAAGTTTTGGTAGATATAGAGTACGATTGGACTTTTTAATATAAAAAGTAGCTAAATAAATATTTCCGAAAAGAATAAAAAGATTTCCAGAAAAGAGATAGGAACCCAGATTCTAAATTCAACTGAATCTAAGGTATGGTCTTATCAAACAAACCCTAAGCCTTTGTCACAAGAGAAGAAAATATTAAGAAAAATGTATAACAGAAATTACATAACTGTTCCAACGATTTGCAATTAAAAAATGCAAGCGAGTACAAAAGAAACTCCAGCTATTTTTTTTCCTTGGTAAAATCCGCTAAATTATACTATAAATTAGTTTTATTTGAATGAAACATTGTACTTTATTATATAGTTTTACGATTGAATAGATATATGTATATATATATATATATATATTTTTTTTTTTTTATATATGATACAGTTAATGTGGAGCTGGCTTGATGCACAAAATATCGATGATTAATTTGTACAAAAAAATATCATGCATCCTATGAGTAGCAAGCAAGTACAACTCTAATCATCAACCTTTGATGACTTCTGGAACATATTAAAGCTAACTAACAATTAGTTTTCTAACTTCAAATAGTTAATTAACATGTAAAAAGCAAGTTAAAGCTAACTTCAATTAGTTTTCTTAATTAATAGAGGAGCCAATACGAAATTTTCAATTTTTCAAAATTTGGTTTTAATTTCTTTAGTAAAGGACTAAAGGAAAGGTCTTCGATTTTCTTCACTTTCTTTCACCCAAATATGAAGCAATAGAGAGAATGAACTTAAAGCATCTTCCTCAACCACATGTTTTTTTTTTCTCCCAAACCAGAAGCATTAAAAACAGATCTCATGGTGTTAAAAACGCAACAATCCTATGCAAATGCATAAGATTAAACAACGTAAAAACAGCCAAACCTACATAACCCAAGAAAAAATGTCAAACACTCGCGACTTTATATCCGTACCTTACAGATAGAGAGAGAATCCCAAATACTGAGAGATGTTGGGACAATTCTCGAACCAAATCATACAATCAGTAACGTCTTCTCGGGCTTCGTGAACGTTGTGACCTCCCAGACCTGCAAAACCCCAGAAGAACCCAATGATCAAAGGATGATATAAATAAAGCCAACAATAAGGCAGAATGAATTTAGAAGTCACATCCAACGTTGAAAGATTTTGACATACACAATCTTAACTCTAGATAAAAAGACTACTCTCACTCACATGTGTCCTTGATTAGTAACCTTTGATACTTATAAACATTCAACTTCATCTCACCAAAAGAGCAAAAAATCTCGTACTACTTGGTTATGAGAGGTGATACAGAAGAGAGATTATGATACAAACCTCAGGTTCTTTCTCCTGTAAGATCCAACACTGGGTCCATTGCTGAAGGCCCAGTCAACGCTGACATTCTGTGTAAGAAGCTCAGCTCCATTCATTGCTGTGATAGCACTCTGTGCTTCTTCGCTCTTCTCGTACTCTATCAAAGCATAGCCCTAAACAAAGAAGACAGAACGAAGTGGGCAAATTTAATACAAAAATTGACTCGTAAACTCCCATTCTGAAACACAGCTTATCATTTCAGCTCTTCGTTTCTGATACTCAACGACATATACTGATTTAACATATAAAAGTGTGTGCTATGAGGAGTGTTATCTCGGATAAAACAGTATTGCACTTTACAAAATATAACATCTATTATAAATATCATAATAGCAGTCTAACATTGTAAAGAACACTATGTTGATTATTTGATTAACACTATTAGTATGTCAAAGAGGAGTATCATCTGGGACAAAACAGTATTTCACTCTACAGAATATCACATCTCTAATATTCATCATGACAGAAATCTAACATAGCAAAAACAAAATTAACTTTATTATAGCAAACCAAAAGGCTTTTAAAGCATCAAGGGCCACTTGGAACAAAGGAGAAACTCCATACCTTGACAAAACCAGTACGGCGATCGAGATTGAGATGCAGACTCTTTATCTCCCCAAAATCACCAAAAGCATTCGTTAAATCATCTTCTTGTGCCTCCTCATGAACTCCAGTGACCAAAATAATCCATCCCTCAATGGCTACGCATACACACAAACAACAAATCATCCACAAGTCAACACGATGTATAATATAAGGCCAGAATACAAAGAGTATGTATCTATTTCTCCCTCTACAAACATTTTATACTTTATCTTGCTCGAAGAAACTATGTTCAGTCCTCACAGATTACGGTTCGGGTTAGCTCAAATCTTAACAGTTGAAGTATTTAGTCAATTCACAGAAAGGAGCAAGACATCTATATACAAGCAATTTCTACTCCAATCTTATAAGAAAAAAATTCTAGGTCAAATTGAATCCCAGCCACAGTGGTTTTTTGAGAAACCCTAGAATAAATTACTGACACAAATCAACCAACGACGCAGAGAATCAAGCAAGCTCACATTACAAACATGTAACCTTAACAAAGAGAAAGAGCTAAAGTAAGGGAGACTGAGAGAAATTACATCGCTGCGGGCCAGGACCGCCATCGGAACCGAGTGATTCGAAATCGCGCGAGGAAAGGCGGCGCTGGCGATCGGAATCTTTCTCCTCGCGAAACCCACGGCCTTTGGTCTTCTTCTGCGCAGATTCACCATTTGCTCCGGCGATAGCCGACCTAAGCCTCGGAATCCCAGCGCGTGGAGAAACATCAGCGGCGTCAACTGCTCCGCCATCTTCGTCCATAAGGTCATCTTCCTCCGGCTCAAAATCGACTGCTTCAGATTCTATGTTCGCCATAACTTCCGCCGCCGTCTATGCCGATCGATCTCTTCGCCGTTCCGCTACTACAGCCACAACTCTTTGTGTTTGCTTCCTGCGTTTTAGGGACGGAGTTTTCTTCTATCTAAGATATTTCTGCCACTGGTTTATAGGAATGTATATTGGGCCTTAAATGGGTTCATTTTGGGCTTTCTCCTTTTAATTTTCTATTTGTTTGGTGGATTTATTGGTTCATGAATTTTAATATATTTGTAAATCTTGATAAAATTTAGAAATTTTTGCAGAATTCAATGATTTTAAAATCAACAAAAGTAGATTTTAAAATCAACCAAAGTGGATTTAGAAATTAACCAAAGTGGATTTAGAAATCAACCAAAGTGGATTTAGAAATCATCCAAATGGATTTAGAAATAATCCAAATTGGATTTCAAAATCATCAAAAATAGATTTCAAAATCAAATTAAAATTTTTTTATGAGAAAAAATATAGCATATAAATTTCTTATGATAAAATCAAATATTGTAGAACTTTTTAATTACATGGTTTTGGATGTTTTTAATTATGGAGTTTTTATTATATGATAGACATGTTTTTTTTTGTATATGTCAATATTTTTAGTGTTGATGACCATGAGAACACTAGTAAAAATATATCTATTTGATACATATTCACAAAAGATGTTTCAATCTCTTTGTAAATGGCGGCATCAATAATAGAAATATGAATGATATTTTTTTATTATATGAAAAAATGATATATTGTATTCTTTGCAAATCAATTCAAAATAACAAAGTTTGACTAAGGATTTCACCCTTTGTATTTTTAAGTGAAATTCACTTACAAATCCACTCAAATCCAATATAAAACTAAATCCATGTTCAAATCTTTAATATTGAATAAAGAGTGATTTCAATTAGTATTTATAAATGATAGAACCAATAAGACGTGATTTTAAAATCAATAATTGAATAAGACCTGATTTTGAAATGGATTTTAAAATCAATGATTGAATAAGACTTGATTTCACTTGGATTTCTAAATCTATTAAAATCCATGAACCAATAAACCTCTTTTTAGATAGCCTTACGATTTTTTCTTTAGAACAAACTTAAAGCCTTTGAGTTTTTGTTTTCTTGGCCAACTCAGAAAATGTTATTCAACATACCACGGGTACAAAACATACCACGAGAAAAGAAACATAAATTTACTTAACACCCCTCGAGATTTAATCATGGCGTACCTTTTAAAAGCATTCATGATGTCAAATTATTTTTCTTGTGTCGATAATGTCAAATTATTTCATCACTTAAGAATTAAGATACTACAATCATATTATGGTATTAAACACTTTACAATAGGTACTGGTCGTCCCATGTACTTTGATGGTGATCATCATTGTTTTATCCGTTTACGGATATAATCATTCTAGTTGAATATTGCTTTCAGCTAATGTCCCCAAAATAACATTTTAACAAATCAATCTCGAAATAGATTTTTGTCTCAAATTCCCTACGGAAGGTTTATTGGTTCATGAATTTTAGTGGATTTAAAAATCTACATAAAAATCTGGTCTTATCCAATTGTTGATTTTAAAATCTTATTTAAAATCACATCTTATTGGTTCAATCATTTGTAAATACTAATTGAAATCCACCGTTATTCGTTTAATGATTTATTATTGGATTTCGAAACCCATGTTTAATTTTATATGGATTTGGAAGTAAAAAATAGAAAGATTCAAATCAGGAAAATGGTCAAAAAAATCCTCAACTTTCAAATTTCGGCCATTCAAAACATCAAATATCGCGTGGATAATTTAAATCCCCAACTTTTATTGAGTTTTCTTTTTAATTACCAACTTTTGTTGACTGAGCCAAATTAGTCCCGTCGTTAAATGATTTGACGGAACGGATTAACGGAGTTTGACGGTCATTTAACAACGGGACTAATTTGGCCCAGTCAACTAAAGTTGGTGATTAAAAAGAAAAGTCAATAAAAATTGGGGATTTAAATTGTCCACGCGATATTTGATGCTTTGAATGACCGAAATTTGAAAGTTGATGATTTTTTTTTTACCACTTTCCCATAAAATAAATAAATAACATTCTTGATTTATATGTAGAAGATGAAATCATTAACTATGTATGTAACTTAAATTCTACTATTGTTTTATAAGTTATCATTACATGCACACTCTATATATAATTTTATTATAAGTTATCTTTCTTTTGAAATAAATCTAAAAAATCATATTTTAATTCTAAATTTTTTAATTTTTTTTTTGAAGTTTATGATAATAATCTTGGTAAATTATACAAATAGCTAACGTTGACAAAAAAAAAAAATAAATAGCTAACATCTCACTAAACTATTTTTTTTTAGAACGATCTCACTAAAATATTTATCTCTTATCATGCTGTCATTTTTCAACTATACTTTCCATTATTCTTTTTTTTTTACTAAAAAACTTTCCGTTATTTCTTCTTGTGTTATTGTTTATATCTTATCGTTTCTAATCATATCATGCATGAATCATAGCAAGA
>OVAY01003325.1:0-11846 GCA_900406395.1 Kernera saxatilis
AGAGAGAGAGAGAGAGAGAGAGAGAGAGAGAGAGAGAGAGAGAGAGAGAGCCTTTTAATCATTAATTCAAAGATTAAGAGTTTGAATCTTCTTCACTTTGAGAGAGCTTCATTAAGAAGAAGTAACTTCGCGCGACTACAAGAAAACACCCTAATACCAACGGAGAATACCGTCATTAATTCGTCAAAAATGGCTGTTTTCGATGGATTTTCGATGGGAAATCTCCGTCGGTTCTAAGTCGTCAAAAAAAAAATCCGCCGAAAAACCGTCTCACGATTTCCGACGGCGTTTTGACGGTCTGAATTTCCGACGGCATTTTGACAGGACATTTCCGTCGGAGTATCCGTCGATAATCCGTGGATGATATCTTGAGGGATTTCCGACGGAATTGTGAGGGATTTCCGACGGAATTGTGAGGGATTTTAAATTTATGTTTCCGTTAGTAATCCGTTGGAAATTTCTGAAGAAATTGTGAGGGATTTTAAATTTTTTTGTTTCCGTTAGTAATCCGTCGAAAATTTCTGACGGAATTGTGAGGGATTTAAAAATTCTATGTTTCTGTTAGTATTCCGTCGGAAATTTCTGACGGTTTCTTGACGGACTTGAGATGATTTAGGGTATTATGACATATTTTTCAACGAAGTTGATGTGTGGGTTATAAAATAACATTGTTACACTATAATAACAATAATTAAGTTTACCAAAACAATATAAAATTCATTTACTTTTTAATAATAATCATCTCTATTACTTATGCTATATAAGTGAATACACTAATACTATAAGTATTTAACATCTAGAATTTTTTTTTTTTCAAATTCTATATTGCATTGATAGTTTATTTTAAAATGTTTTTGTACTTAAATACATTAGGTACTCCGTTTGTGATCAAATGGAATATTGATTTAGGGGATTATACCCTATTCCATTAGGATTCCGTCAAAAATTTCCGACGGAATTGTGAGGGATTTAAAAGTTTTATGTTTCCGTTAGTAATCCGTCGGAAATTTCTAACGGAATTGTGAAGGATTTAAAAAAATTTTGTTTCCGTTAGTAATCCGTCGAAAATTTTCGACAGATTTAAGATGTATTCTTTGTTGTCTGTAATATCGGTCGCGAATCCGTCGCTAATTTCCGACGGGGTTCGGACGGAATTTTTTTGTGTGTAATTTGTTGCTTTTCCCTCGGAAATTTCCGANTGTGTGTAATTTGTTGCTTTTCCCTCGGAAATTTCCGACGGCTATTGTTCCGTCGTAAATTCCGTCGGAAAACTGCATGTTTTCTTGTAGTATATTCTTGAGCTTATTAATGGCGGGGATTTCCTTTTTGTTTTGCTCTACAGCGATTTCAAGATTCACATCACTTGTTTTACTTGCATCACAATATCCATCATGTTTTGCTCCACCACGCTCTTTTTTTTTTTCCATCTTCTGTCTATCTCACGATGATCACCATCGTGGTTATAGTAAAGACAGAGAAAACCACACTTATGATATTAAAAAAAAGCTTCTTTTTTTTTTCTTGTTTTTGCATCTAAATAGAGGGGGGGGGGGAATAATACTTGTATTATACATGCAGATGATAAGATGTAAATCAGTAGCAAAACAATTATATAGATAAATACCCAAAATCGGGTTTATTTGAAATCGAGATTTATTCTGCATCAATAGTTAAAACCCTCCTTGTCCTAGGTTCATCCTCCGGAGTAGAGCCTGCCTTTCCCTATAGAAGCAAAAGTAATCAATTAATCTGTGAATATAATATGTATAGATGGTGTTATCATGTATAAATCGTCATTCTTTTAGTTATTATAAAAATACTTGTGCGCCGCTTCAATGGTCCTACTCAGCTTGGCGAGATTCTCGTTGATATTCCTAATCTTCTCGGAGATATCCGCTCTGACTGCAGGAATACGATCGAAAACACATAATTAAAGAGAAAAAAAGAGAACCAAATAAAAAGAATTGATCAAATTAATATATATATATATATATATATATATATTCAAAATTTTAAAATACCTATATTTGAATTCATCTTCTCCTTTTCGAGTTGTTTAATATGGTCGTCAATTCTGGATACTTTTTCCGAAACTGATTCGAGTTTTAAGATTTCTATCAAGAGCTCAACAGAATCCTTCCTGGGGATTGAATGCAAAAGGAAAGCGTGGAAGAGAAGAATAGGTTTTTAAAATGAAAATGGAAACCACATAAAAACCCTAGTAAAAAAAAAAAACCCTAGAAATTAATACCTCTTCTTGGGTGGGTGACGAGGATGACGAATTAGGAATAAATGTGAACGGACTTGTCGGATTTCAAATGAATAATGCGAATGCACCATCTTGAGCCACAGATCTGTCGTCTTCTTCTCTCTCCACCAAACAAAACCCTACTCTCTTTCTTTGTCTTTGAATTTATAGGCTTAAGACTAAGTTTAATAATATTTTTTTATTTTATTTTGTTAACTACTCTACCTCGAAATTCGCCATATCCAAATTATAGGCGCCACCGTTCTCGAATATTATATTAGTCTAAGGATAAATATCGTTAATAATCTAAACAAACTAATATTTTTAGTAGGAATATAAAAGTGTAAAAATCCAATGGGCCTGCTTTTTATGTCCATATGCTTGCTTTTTTTTATTAAAAATAACACTTGTTTAAAACGGGCTGATATTTTCTACAAGTGTAGAAAATTGAGGGTTAATTGAAGAAATATGTTAATTGTGGTGATGACGCAATCTAAGTTTGCAATCTAATATAATTAATGGCAGCTGTAAATGTTGAAATCAGCTTATAACAAAATGGATCCCTCTTGAGAAAGATTTAAGGAGACCAATTCTTGGACTTTTACTTCCAACTTTTCAATAGGACCAACTCCACATGAGCTTTTGACTGAATCACCATTGGAATTCATGCAACTTTGTTGAGCTCATCAAGAAAATCTCTTCAAAAATTTGTTATTGTTGATAGAGTTGTCCTAATTATAAGCTCATCAAACATATATTTATAGTTCGTGAGTTTATAAGTATTTTAAGGGCCAATTTTTTTATAGACTATTTGTAGAAGTTCATAATTAGTGCACACTTTAAAATTAGTAAACGTTTTTTCGTCTAAATAATCAATTTTTTTTTATATTTGTCGTTTTTAAATCTTACGGCCAACTCTGATTGTTGATTAGTTGATCTTCAGAGAGATCCAAATTTTCAATGTGTCAAATACTTTTATAAAATTACTATCTAACCCATAGGTCAAAGACAAAAATATCCCATAATGTTCATATAATGTCCATAGACCAAAATATGAATTAGTCTCATCCGAATCTTATTTAGTACTACCTTGTATTGTGACTCAGGCTCTTGACTTTTGCTTCATGGCTCTTAAGGCTAGAAGAGTCCTGCTCGAGGGAGCACTGTTGATGATAGTATTTCATGTGATTTTCAATCGCTTTTTTTATTGTCAAGTTCTTTTTTTTTATTATCACGTTCTTTTTTCTGGTATTCGAGTTTTTCGAGAAACCCATCAAGTTTTTTGATTTTCTCGGAAAGTGATGATATTTTGTCTAGCTCATCCAGAAAATCTATATGAAACTTCTTGTCTTCAAGCGTATTGTCTTTATCGTCAAAGTTTTTTTTTCTCATTCGTCATGGTTTGCTTTATGGTCTTTGAGTTTATGGAGAAACCCATCCACTCTCGCAATCCTCTATGAAATTCATGAAACTTCGTTGAACTCATAAAAAAATCGCTTTAGAAATTTGTTATTGTTGATAGAGATGTACAAACTCATCAAACATGTATTTACAATTCGTGAGTTTATAAGTTTTTTAAGGGCTAATTTTTTTTATAGATTATTTGTTTAGATCGTATAGAAAAATATATGATTGATCAAATTATGACGTTCATAATTAGTGCACATCCTTTAAAATTAGTATACGTTTTTTGTCTTAATAATCATTTTTAAAAAAATCTTACGGCCGACTCTGATGGTTGATTAGACTTCGGAGAGATCCAAATTTTCAATGAATCAAATACTTTTAAAATTTTACTATGTAACCTATAGGTCAAAGACTAAAATATTCTCTAATATTCATATAATGACTAGATACCCAAATATGAATTAGTTTTATCTGAATCTAATCTAATAGTACTAGTAACGATAACTACCTAAACTAATTGTGATTAACTGTTGTAGAATTTAATATATAAACTTTTCGGCGGTAACTTAGATTTTTTTGCTATAAGACAAAACATACAATTTTAAAGCCACAAAATAAAAAAAATAAAAAAATAATAAAAAAAATAAAGCCACAAAATAGTTGCTTAAAAAAAAAACGTAAACAAAAAAAAAAAAAAGAGCTGTAAAATATGTAGGTTTTAAGTAGGAATAGTGCGCCTGATTGAAAAATTAATACTGTAATATTGCTTTAAAAAATGTATAAAATTTCTACAGTCCAGTCCAGCCAATCATATACTTATGTTATTAGTACTTAGTGAAGTCCATCTAATATTTTATCTTTACTACTACTGAAACAAAATGTGGTAGAGAAAAATTCTGGCCAATCCCTTAAACATGATTTAAAAATTAAATATGACAATTACATATAAACATTCATGAATTTACAGAGACTGATTTTTCAAAGAAAAACATAGTGTTCTTTCACCTGTCTAAAGAAGAGAAAAAAGGAACCTGAGACATCCTTCTTGGACTCTGGCTCCATGATCTTCGAGGCGAAGGCATTGAAGGCATCCTCCTCTCAGGATTTCTACTTCTTCTGCTCTTTGTTTTTCCCTGCATCAAGATTTTCACAAACCTCTCTTATGAATTAATATTGCGAAAAAACTACGGGATTGACGCGTCAAATGGAAATATATAGATCTTACCTTTAATCTAAAGTGGTGTAATTCACTCTCAAGTAAACCAACTTTTGTCTTGAGCTGCACAAGTGCCTCTTCAGCAACTTCAGGGGTTATGTCTGTAATATCTTCTCCTGTGACACCGGCTGCCTGAGGGAAATTAGAGTCCACACAAAGATGTTAACATCCTGTTTTGGAGTTTTAAGATCATCGAAATTCTAGAGCTTATTACAAGTTAGAAACTATGATGTTCCGTTACCTTTAGGATATTGGTGCAGAGACCTAACAGCTTCTGAGCAAGCTGCATTCTATCCTCTTCGGTTTCCTTTAGTTTGGTACTTAACTGATGCATCTTGTCAAAGTTTGAATGTTGGTTCTTTCCAGAAGATGCTCGGTACCAAGCAAGCTCTTCTTTGGCACGAGAAATATTCACATCTGCTCGTCGTAACTTGAGATTGAGCTCATCAAGCTGAAGTTTCAACACATTGTTTTCTTCCTGTTGCATATGATGAGAGAAAAAAAAGGTAATCAGTACTAGAAAAACAAAATTTAAAAGTGATTTAAAGAAATACACAGAGAAGTATTGAAAGTTGGAGAGTTCTTCTTGCCTTGATTCTAGCATGATCACGAGTTCTCCACTCGGGGTTTTGCTGGGATGATAGCTTCTTTACTTCTCCTTCAAGTTCCACAACTTTTCTTTTATGACTAACATTCTCCTTCTGTTGAAAGTCAAGATTTAGATACATTACGTGACGACTAATTTACTTTGTATAATGTGTAATAGTAAAAATCGAAAATTGGAGGGCCAATTTCTAACCTTTAATAATTCATTCTCTTTCTTGAACAGCTGCACATGTTGCCGGTGTTCCTCGAGTTCTATCTGTGCAGTAACTAACTCGGTCTGCTTTGCTTCGATTTCCTCTATCCATCTGCATCGAGATATTGTAAAGGAAACTATGATATAACATCTGGAAGTAGCCAAAATCCATCTTTCTCTATTGAAAACTTGAGAGAGTGCATCACTAGCTTACCCTTGCCTTTCCTCATTATATTCATTGAGTTGCTGCTTGAGCTGAGAGACTTCAAAATCCTATATACAGAAAGATTTCAAGACGAGATAATTGATTGAAAAGTTATTAATCATTCTTCCTGGAGTTTCAATCCAAAGAAAATTACCCTTTCTCGTGAATCTGAACTATTAAGTTGAAGCATCTCTGCTATCTTCAGTACTTGCTGACTATCCAAGAATGACTGTGTGGACAAAAAAAGTGGAATTATTTATTTTTCATTACAGAAGAAAAATGTAAAAACTATATATTAAACAACAAAAAATAAGTTAAATAGTAACTTACTGCACAATTTGTCACATTTTGTTTGACTCCCAGCAAAACTCGATTAATATCATGGGTCATGCTATCCACCTTGGCGAGTTTTGAATTCAATAAAAATATCTGGGAGCAGAAATACAAGATTAAAAATACATAGAGCGTTTTAATACAACATATATATGTGGATAACATTTTCTACTAGTTACCTCTTTCTGCCGGGTTGCAACTAGAGTTTCAAGCTCCTCAATTCGTAGCCTTGCACCTGCTAGCTCCTCATCCTTCTCAGATCTCATTTGTTGTGCAATTCCCAACCCTATGCACCTGAATGGAGAGCCAGAACCACGAGGTTTCCCGGAACCTTTACTCGATGTAGAATCCATAGCTTGAGAAACGTGAGTTTCTGGCTTTACTTGCTCAGCCATTGCCTCCAATTCCTTGAACTGTTTGGAATGGACCAGTCTAAGTAATGCCAATCTTTTGGGAAGACAATTGAAAAGCTCGTCAATCTACAAGGAACCATCTTTACCTTATGCATGTATTCTCTAGCCTGAGCCTCTGCATGCAAATTTAACTCCGAGATATGCGTGCTGAGTTGAGTAATCTGTTGCAGAGTAAACATACATATATCATCAGAAATTTTGAGACTGACTTAATAATCCATCATTGTTCAAACTACATATATCGTTACCTCGGTCTTTTGGTCAGCTGTATTTCTCTCAAGCGCTTTTATATGCTTCCGAGCTTCCTCAAGATCCATATGCTTTTCATCTAAAATTCTTTGACCACACAAAATACGAAATGAGTTGCTTTAAACATATACCAGTTTAGGTTGCTTATTTTTTACTTACCTTTTCATTTCCCCATCAGCATTTCCAGCACTTTCCATCTGCTGGCGTATGGTATGAAGCTCCATCTCCAGCTCCTCCCTTTGCAGACGCTGTCTTTCAGCTTCACCTTTGATAACGTTAACCTGTTGACATACGCCTCCATCAGAAAAGTAAACACAACGATTAAAAATAAGCTGTTACATAGTAAAGAATGATTAATTCTAACCTGGTTTTCAAGTACACTGATAGTATACTCAAGCTTCTCAACTGATCCCTCTAGTAGCTTCACTTCTTCTTCTCTCTGATCGGCATCTATCTTTTTCGATTCAGCAATCTGTGAGAAGAGGAAAAACGAATTAGTAAACATTGCAAAAAAGACTGAGAAAATGGACATGTTTTGTCAAGTCTAACTGTGTCGTTGTCTACCTCTTGAGCTTCTATGTATCTAACTTCTATTTCTTTAGCCTCAGCTTTCATCTTCCCGAATTCTTCTTTCAAATACAAGACCTCATCTTGGAGATTATCCCTGTCATCGATGGTCTCATTCAGTTTGCTCTGGGTAAACTCAACTGTATCATTCAATTGTCCGAGAGCCTTTCTTAGATTAAAGAGCTCCATCTCCATGCTCTCCGATACCTTCTTTGTCTGGATCAGCTCCTCCTCTAGAGAGTTTTTTTCTGCCACGAGATCTTCAGCTTCAGCTCTAATTTCTTTATTTTCTGCTGACAGCTTTTTATGGGACTGCCTTACCTTTTCAGTATCCGCTTCAAGGTTGCAGATCATTTCTTTGCTCTCTTGCAGCCGACCTTCAAGCATTTGAGCGTGAGAAACAGCATCTTCTAGTTCAAATGTTTTTAAAGCTAGTGTCTTTTCTAAAGCTTCAACATGAACCATGATTTCCTTTGTTTCATCTTTCTTGTCTCTGGAATTGGAAGCAGATTCTTGTAGTAGGCTGAGGTCAAAAGACAACCCCTTAAGAACATCATCCTTTCTCAAAAGCTCATCCTGGAGATTCAGATTCTCAGACATTAAGTCTTGTACATCAATCTGCAAAGATTGAACAGTATCCGCAAATTCCGAAGCCTTATTGACATTTTCACATATCAGTTGGAACATTTTATCAGAAATAACCAGACCATCTCTGGTTAGTTTCTCCAGTATCCTGCTATCTTCAGCTAGATGTATGCATTTGGCAATGCTTAACCTCATGACATCTAGTGCTTTAAATTGATCTTCACCAAAATGTATAAACTTGTGCTTAAGGGAGCTGTTTTCATCCTTCAACGCACTGACAGCGTCAGCATAAACTTGTATATCCCTTTCTTTCATATCCAATTCTTCTGCAGCGACTGACTGAGAATGTTCGAGACTGTAAAGTTCAGAAGCTTTCATCGCCAATTCTTGCTGTAGGCCAGCAACGCGAGACTCCAAGAAGAAGACTCTTTCTCCAAAAACCTTGTTTACTTCGGCGACTTTTTGCACACTGTTATTAAGATCCGATGAGAGAACCTTGATTTTTCTGTGTGCTTCGGTCAGCTTTTGTTTCATTGAAACGGTCTCCAATTTGCTATCGACCATACAGAGGTCTTTCAGCTCACTCTCCACCTGGGAAACAATTAATTTCTCTTTAAGATCCTCAACGATGGCATGATGATCAAGAAGCTCTCTATCCACAACTGCTAGACAAGAAGAATATTCTTTTACTTTTAGCGCCAGAACAAGTGACTCAACATCCTTTGAGCAGAGATCCATTAAATAAAGCTGAACTTCAGTGTCAAAGAAATCATCTTTCTGATTCAGATGCAGCTCTTGCTCCAACAGAGTTTGTGCAAGGTTCCCATTGCTCAGATCTATTTCTTTCATCAAAATATCAAGCTGAGACCCCATGCTGTCAGATCTTTGCAACATCAGCTCCTCCTGGTACTGTAAACCTGAAATTTTCAGCTCGAAATTGCTTAATTTTGTTGTAAGCATATTAGTTGCTTCTTCATTTCTTGAAATTCTCTCAAAACCATTCTTTATATCAGCTAATAGTTTACCCTTCAGAGTTGTAAACATTTCAAGCTCCCTTCTTAACTTTAGATTGTTATCTCTTAATCCGGCTATGGAAGAGTTTGATTCACACAGACCACGTTGAAGCAGACCATTTTCGGTATTGATCCCTGTAACTGTTTCTAACAAAACCCCCATATGGCATAGGTGTAGAACTGAGAGAGCGCAATCCTTCATGATTATTTCTGACCAGATATCCTCAATGAACAGTCTAGCTGACTTTGTTTCTGAAACCAAAGACTTTAAGTCCGATAAATCATTGGCCTTACCAGTCAAGGCCTCAGATGATTCATCTTGTAATTTTCTGACAACAGTTTCCAGCTCTTGGACAAGATTTCCTATTTCCATCAAACTTGACTCGAATAGCTTCTCAAGGTACTCAAAGTTCTCATTTTCTTTGACATTTATGGATTCCAGCTCCTGCAGTTTGTCAACTAAGGCGTTTCTTTCTCCAACCAAGCTGATTTCCCTTTTCTTCTGTTTTTCCAGGTCAAATTTCATCTTTTCGTTCGCTATTCTGAGCTCATTGATAGTGATATCTGCTTCTTTAATAATCCCTTGAGCCGCCTCAAACTTTTTAAGAACACTCAAGTTTTCTACATATTCCTGGCCAGCCTCTACCTTCAACTTAGCTAATTCATGCTCCAAAGTCTGTAAAATAGCTTAAGAACCTCAGGAAAAAAGAGAGAAAAATCATAGCATCTGAGTGAGAATGTAAATAGGTGAAAGTATAAATGCACAGTCCCATGTGTCTCAGAATGAGGAAAAGAAAATTTGAAAGCACGCAAGGATAAACAGTTACTTGCCTTAAGTTTATGATCTGTGACTTCCATCTTGTGCGCATATTGTTCTTCCATGTTATTTATCGAAGTTTCAAGGTTGCAAAACTGAGCAGCAAGATCATTCAAGTTGCTTAAGCTTCTATTCTCAGACGCCTTTAGCTCTTCCTTCTCATCCTTGAGTCTGGCCATCTCAAATTGAACCTCCTTTAAGCTTACAAGAGCAGATTCCATTTCTTGCTTTAGCAGTATAATCACTTTACCTCTATCACTAGACATCTTGCTGCTAACTCTCATGGGCTCCTTATGATTGTTGTTTGGCGTCTTCTCTATGCAAGAGGAGACAACTACATTCCTTCCAAGTTCCTGTATAAAAGAATTTCCAGTATAGGACTAAGCACATAGTAATACATAATAAGGGATGATCGTTAAAATAAGACAAGTGCAAGAAGCTCACCTGTCCTTCACTAGAGTGGGCTGGAGAACGTAGTGAATTCTCTGCCTCAGTGTATTTTTCATGCTCTTGACACATGTTTATGCATGATCTCATTCCAGATACGCCACCCTTAAGCTCAGAAAGCTTCTCTTTCATGGCCGAAATGCCAGCCTCTTCAATTTCTTCAAGCTTTTGTTCCATAGCAGAAGCATTCTTTTCTTCTTCTAGAAGTTTGTTTCTAAATTTCTTACAGGTTGCTTCCAAATCTTGTACTTGTTGCTTCAGAGAAAGAATTTTTCCAGCAGATTCCCCAAGCTGGAGATCCTTTTTCTTCAACTCAGAAGTTTGGGATTCGATTACCTCAGAATATCGGTTGACCATTACTAGAGAAGCTGTTGCACAATGTGATGCTTCATTAATCCAACTTTCAGCCGTCTTCAGCTTCTCTTGAAGCCTTGATATGGCCTCTGTTTTTGTGCACAACTGCGATTTTAAGAGGAGAACATATGTCTCCTTTTCCTCGTACTCTCTCTGGTGCGCTTCATTCATTACTAATGCTGCCCCTCTAAGAGACTTCAACATGGATTCTATATCACATCTTTTTTCATTGGCATCCTCTAAACAGCTTTCAAGATCTTCAATCATTAATTCCCTCTCAGAAAGTGTTCTTATTAACCCTCCAACCTGTTCAGAAATCCATATCCTTTTATCTGGAAAGGAACCCGAAATTAGATCAGCCTGGTAACATGCATCAGTAAGGCTTTCATTCCCATTCAACAGAATTTCTTCAAGCTCAGATGTGAGAAGTTCCATTTCATTTGATATGATCTGTAGTTCCATGTCTTTGCGTCTGAGCTTTTCTTGCAACTGCTGATTATCCATGGTCATATCTCGTAAGTTATCCTGCAGCTCCTCCATCCGAGTTTCTAAAAGCTTTACCTGCTTTTCAGTCACGTTTTCTTTTGATTGGAAATCATCGACCTCCTTCTGAAGAATTTCGAGCTCATTCTGCAAACAGACAATCACCTCAGCAGTTGCAGCTTCAGCTTGCATGTGAACTTCATCCATTTCTTCATCTCCACATGCCTTAGAAGCAATATCACTCTTGAACAGCATGTTCAACCTCTTAGCTTTTTCAAGAGATGCTTGCATCTTCTTGAACTTCGTGTCAATTGCATTGTCCTCTGCAGGATTATCTTTGAACTCATTGCCCTGTTTGGACATCATTGCTTGCCTTTGTAAAAGCTCAATATATTTCTCCTTTATTCTCCTCAGCTCTACTGCTTCTTGAATCAATATAATGTTTTGCGATTCGAGAGCTTCAACTACCGACTTTGTCTCCTCCCGCTCACTGTTTACATTTTCTTGCTGCTTGCTCATCATAAGTTGTTGGTCCTTCAACTCTCCAATATCAAGTTTCAAGCGAACTGCCTGTGCCTCCGTATCACCACGTAGTGTCCTTTCCTCATCCAGTATAATTTTTAGTACATCCAAATCAAGCTGCAGTTTGATGATTTCTTCTACATGGTTAACCTGCTGACCAGCAAGTGTTTCGTGCCGCTCAACATTTT
>OVAY01003326.1:0-11838 GCA_900406395.1 Kernera saxatilis
CAATCAAAATATTATTCATCTTACTATTAATTTTAAATTTTAATAATTATTTGGTTTAAAAAAGCAATTAAACAAATATATATATATATATATATATATATTAATAATGTTCTTATTCGAATAAGTTTTTTTAGTTATTATATTATTTTTAACAATTATTTAGTTTTAATAATTTTTTCATTTATTCAGCCAAATTCCGCCAAATTCCTCGGTTACCATTTGAATTCTTAGTTATTTAGCTAGATTCAGCAAAAAATCACAAAAAAATTCAGCCAGATTCCGCATTCAGCCAGATTCAGCTGTTACCATTTAAAACCATAGTTGGCCGAGTTTCGTTTTGATTGCTTTTTCTAAGTAGTAAATATTATATAAATACAGATAGAACTTGTCGTTGATGTATTTCATGTTTAAGAAACTAAAATCACATTTTGCACAAAGAAAAAAAAGAAAAGAAACTAAAATCACACTATTTGAAGTTAAGGATTCATGAATCAAAATTTGAATATGGTAACAATGATAAAATAATTATTTTACTGGATAAATGATATGGTATATAAAATAGAACATAGAGCATAAGAGTGTGGTTAAATAGTATTAATTTGTCGAATACTAGTCATAGTAGAGATCTATTTGTTTAACAACTAGTCCGTCATTTATCTGACTACCACCTAAAGTTTAATTATATTAACTACTAGATTTACACATTCTAACAAGTAAAATGAACCCTGGTTGTTTACCGAAAAAAAAAAAAAAATGAACCCTGGTTTATGCATGCATTATTGTAAATTCCATTCTACTGCACCTGCTCCACTACCATAACAAATATATATATATATATATTTCACATATACTGGGATGTGCTTCTGGCCTTGAAAGTATTTATTAATTTTAGTGGCTACAAAATTCCTAAAAAATTCATATAGTCTAGTGGTAAATGTATTCTACCTCTCTTTTTTAAGGTTGAGGATTCAAAACTTGACCCAAACTTTTTATTTTGCTTGTAGCCCTGTTAAGGCCGGCACTGTATATATGTATACTAATTAGTCATCACAATGTTCAAAAAAAAAAAAAAAAATTAGTCATCATAATATCTAAAATTTCGTTCAATATCTTATGCCTGACGATCACTAGATCGGCTATACCAAAAAATATTCATAAAAAACTGGAATCTTTCTGGCTAGAAATTTCAATGCTTTATCTGAAAACAGTGGCAAATCCAATACTGTGAAATGAAATTATATTTTAATTAGAAGTTTTGACTAGTGATAACTCGCCAATCCAGGTTGACAATTTGTTAATTATACGTACATATATGAGTGTTACTAGTTGATGACTAATTCAAACGTGTCGTTAGCCGGAAATTCTATCGTATTTATTCCAATCATAAAAACAAAAGAGTATAATTTAACATGTTTATCGATAGGAACATTATATAAAGCTGAACGCGCACGATGTGAACGTAACACATATGCAAATTTTTAAATAATTAGATCGCGACACGTGTCAGTGTTAATTTAGATTATGATACGTGTCAAATTGTCAATACAATAAAATAGCAAAACTAAAAATGTAAAATAATTAAAAAAATATATTATTAACATAATTGATATAAGAAATAAGTAAAATAGTATAGTATCAACATAATTGGTAAAATAAATAAGTAAAGTATAAACAAATAAAGAATGAAATAATAGTAAAGTAGTGAAAAAATTATTTTTATGTAATATGTTATTTATCTAAAAAATAAATGATCAAATTTATAAAAAAAGAAAAAAAATAAAGGTAACGTGATGAAAAAAAAAAATTTGTTTTAAAATATGTTCTATATATCGTTATAAATAAAATATTTAGTTCAAAGTTTAATTGTGTGCTTTTATTTTTTTATTCTCTTCTTTATTTATATTAAATTAAAAAAAAAATGAGTTTGAGGGTTCAAAAAATCGATCAAAGTTATTTAACTCTAAATCAATTAAATCAAAATCGTGTTTATCGTCGTATTATAGTATCCGTTCTTAAAAAATGGATCAAATTCAACCGGTTACCAGCAGCGGATATTTAATTATTTTTAATTATATATATAATTATTATTATTAACTCGCGTGTCATTCGAGTCCTAATCTATTATATAAATATATTAGAACGGATACTTCTTTATTTTTTTTAATTATATATAAAAACAATTATTATTAAAACCCGCATATATTATGCGAATCCTAATCTAATATAATATATAAGTGAAACACAACTATTTGGTGATTTCATTTATTATCAAATATACCCGTTCTCGTTACCAAAAAAAAACATACGTCTTTTAGTTTTGTTGTCTATCCAGTTGACTTTTGTAACACCTTTTCATTGACTTAAATTAACTCTTTTTTCAATTCTGAGTATATATATATATATATATATTTATAAATTAAAGCATTTCGCGTCTAAATAGGTCACGTACCTTGGAAACTCCGCAAGTGTAATGTAAATGTATATGGACCAACACTACTAGTCTGACTATTGAACTAATATATTAATATATTTTTAAAAATAAAAATAAGCGGTACTCCACTTCGATGTGGCGCTATAAACAGAGAGCAGATCCAAGCAGAAATGGAACCAAACCAAAGTTGTTTTCTAGTTCTTTGGAAACCAAAAAAAGTATTTCAATGGCTACTCATTCAAGAATTTTATACATGTTTCTTCTTCTTTTATGCATTTTTTTTGCATTGCTTGAGGGGAGTTTTGGAGATAGTGTGGAGAATAATAATGATGATGGTGACTGTTCTTCCCGGAGTTGGCGTGGATGCGGTAGTTTCTACGGAAAAGCTGCCAAAAGGTATGGCAATGGAGGTGGTGGTGAAGGGTATGGCAATGGAGAAAGGTATGGAGCTGGAGCTGGTATGAATGGTTATGGTGGGGTTGGCGGTGGCGGTGGCGGTGGTGGGGGTGGTGGTGGCGGAGAAGGTGGAGGCAATGGTGATGCCAATGGAGGTTATGGTCATGGAAGCGGGTCTGGAGCCGGTGCTGGAATTGGTGGTAAAACAAATGGAGGAGGAGGTGTTGGAGTAGGAGGTGGTGGAGGAGGCGGTGGCGGAGAAGGTGGTGGTGCCAATGGAGGTTCGGGTCATGGAAGTGGATCCGGTGCTGGTGTTGGAATTGGTGGATCAACAGGTGGAGCAGGAGGAGGAGGGGGAGGCGGTGGCGGAGAAGGTGGTGGTGCCAGTGGAGGATCTGGTCATGGAAGTGGATCCGGTGCTGGTGCTGGAGTTGGTGGAGCAACTGGTGGAGCAGGAGGAGGTGGAGGAGGCGGTGGCGGAGAAGGTGGTGGTGCTAATGGAGGTTCTGGTCATGGAAGCGGATATGGTGCAGGTGCTGGAGTTGGTGGAACAGCTGGTGGAGCAGGAGGAGGTGGAGGAGGTGGTGGTGGAGAAGGTGGTGGTGCTAATGGAGGTTCTGGACATGGAAGCGGATCCGGTGCAGGTGCTGGAGTTGGTGGAACAGCGGGTGGAGCAGAAGGAGGTGGAGGAGGCGGTGGTGGAGAAGGTGGTGGTGCTAATGGAGGATCTGGACATGGAAGCGGATCCGGTGCTGGTGTTGGAGTTGGTGGAACAGCGGGTGGAGCAGGAAGAGGTGGAGGAGGCGGTGGTGGAGAAGGTGGTGGTGCTAATGGAGGATCTGGACATGGAAGCGGATCCGGTGCTGGTGTTGGAGTTGGTGGAACAGCGGGTGGAGCAGGAAGAGGTGGAGGAGGCGGTGGTGGAGAAGGTGGTGGTGCTAATGGAGGATCTGGACATGGAAGTGGATCCGATGCTGGTGCTGGAATTGGTGGAACATCGGGTGGAGGAGGTGGAGGAGGTGGTGGCGGTGGTGGAGGAAGTGGTGGCGGTGATAGTAAATCTGGTGGAGGGTATGGCCACGGTAGTGGTTTTGGTGCTGGAGTTGGCTTTGGAAATGGTGGAGGAGGTAGTGGTGGCGGTGGCGGAGGAGGTGGAGGAGGTGCCGGTTCTGGCAATGGATCTGGTTACGGTAGTGGTTTTGGTATGGGTACAGGCAGTGGTAGCGGAGGAGGTGGTGGAGGAGGAGGTGGTGGTGGAGGAGGTAGCGGTGGAGGAAGTGGAAGTGGAAGCGGAAGAGGAGAAGGATATGGAATGGGAGGAGGAACCGGCACGGGCAATGGAGGAGGAGGAGGAGGAGGAGTGGGTTTTGGAATGGGCATTGGCTTTGGTATTGGCATCGGAGGAGGAAGTGGTGGTGGAACCACTTATCAAACCAATATCACCGGAGATAAAAAGTCTCCCTAGGGCGTATGGAGCCGATAGATATCTCATTTGTCAACTCCATTGAATAAGGATTTTTTCGTTTCAAATTTTGAAATTTAGTTATTCTATTTTAATAATTCTCATCGATAAAATCATGTACGATGAATTCGAATTTTCCTAAATAAATAAAATTACAGTCCGTTGTTTTAATTGGGAGAGGATGAAAATTAAATTTCCTATTTTATTTCATCGCAACTAATACGCAAAAATAAAATTAACAACTCTACAAATCTTGTATTTTATGACCACCGAAATCAAATAGACATGCTTCTTTTTTTTTGAGAAAGAAATAGACATGCTTTTGCTTAATGATCACCGGTATATATACACTAGTAAAAAATTTTCATATAGCCACTTTCTTGGCACGAAAAAGCCACAAAAAATATTCATATAGCCACGAAAAATGATAAGCCATGTGGCTATAACCACGGAAATGCCACGAAATTTTTTTCGTGGCTATAGCCTCGTGACTTATTTTTTTCGTGGCTATTTTGGTTTTTTCGTGGTTTTTTTTTGTTGTTTTTCGTAGTTTTTTCATGGTTTTTTCTGTGACTTTTTAAGAAAACCATAAAAAAACCATGACTAGTTCATGGCTATACAGAAATTTTTTACTAGTACGTACGTGTTGTATCCAAGTCGCCACATAAATGAGTCCTTTCTATAAAAAATTTGGTTGTGGTTTAGAATATATTTTTTTTTAACGATTGCCATGTTAGGGGTACTTTGTAAAATCGCTATTTTTTTTTTTTTTTTTTCTCTTAGAATATCAATAGAAAATTTGTTTATTAGATGATACTTTTTTTGAAAAAAATCGAATTCTAGTAGTCTAACTTTCATTGTTTTTAGTTGTCATACAAGTCTTCGAATTTTTTATTTCTTTTATTAACAAACTGTAATTTCTTACAAAATAAAAGTTGTTTTAAAAAAAAATTCTACGAATCACTGTATTGCTAACACGCAAACAAATAAATAGAGAGAATGTAATGTAATATTTAAATGGAAGAGTCGAAACATATAATTTAAAAAATAAAACAGAAAAATATAATAGATTAATAAACATCATATATCTAACTAAAACCCCGCCAAATTTAAAATGTTAATATACTAACAAGTAACACCAGTGGACATTGTGGTTTTAAATGGGCTTCCTCTAAAGCCCAAGTTTGACCAATTACATAACCTAACATTCTTTTCGCCGGACGTCTCTTAAACCCTACCGATTCTGCGAGCCACCGAGATCAACTAGCCATGGCGGACGTTGTTCAGTACCGCCTCGAGCGGATGGTTGACGAGCTCGATGATCTCGAACGCCGAGGAATCTTCACGCGCGCAGAGATAGCCGAGATCGTGAAGCAGCGTCGCAAGTTCGAGTACCGGCTAAAGCGGCCGAGCCCTCTCAAACAGGATTTTATAGCGTACATTGACTACGAGGTTCAGCTTGATGAGCTCCGCCGTTTGCGGCGGAAAGCGGTGGCGCGTGAGTCTGATAAGAAGAAGAAGAAATCGATTTCCGATTTCGCCGGCGTCGCGAAGATTGTGGAGATTTATAGGTTGGCGACGATGAGGTATAAAGGGGATATCAATTTGTGGTTTAGGTATCTCGAGTTCTGTAGACAGAAGAGGAATGGGAGAATGAAGAAGGTAAAGCTTGGGAATTGAAATCTACAAAAAATGCTTTTTGTTGTGTCTGTTTTTGATTTGGGAATTTGATATATTTATTGCTTTGTGAATGAATTTGTGTAGATGCCATCATTGTAATTAGAAAAGCTATCAGCTTTTCTTGGTGGGTATTTTTTCGATGTTTTAATTTGCTGCAAAACATGTTTAGGCTTTGGCTCAAGTGATAAGGTTTCACCCAAAAGTTGCTGGAGTGTGGATATATGCTGCGGCTTGGGAGTTCGATCGGAACTTGAATGTTGCTGCAGCTCGTGCTCTTATGCTGAATGGTCTGAGAGTTTGTTCGAATTCTGAAGACTTGTGGGTGGAGTATCTTCGAATGGAACTCACTGTTCTACATAAGCGGAAAGCTCGCAGAGTTGCTCTTGGTGAAGATAAAGGAAGTTTGGTACGTGACAAGAAAAACGCGGAGGATGAACAATGGAAAGATGCGAATAAAGAGCTGTTTATGTCGCTAGATGAGAAAGAAGGAAATGAAGACTCTAATGTTGAAGATGTTGAGGATGCGATTGAGAAAGTTGATGTGTTTAGGGAAACAGGGTCGGATGTTCTTCAGACAATCTATAGTGGAGGCATTGAGGCTCTTCCATCTAGTTTTGATTTGAGGAAGCGTTTCCTGGAAATTCTAGAGGCAACAGATTTGGCGCATTCAGAAGAAATCAGGGATACGATCCTAAGCGACATGAAGAGGGATTTTTCCAAGGACCCTGAATACTGGGATTGGCTTGCAAGGCATGAATTGAGTGATTCAATCAGCAGACAGACAGGCGCAGGGTTTTTGAATCCTCATGTGCAAAAGGCTATTCAGGTATATGAAGAGGGCTTGCAAAATGTTTCTTCGAGTTCTATGTTGGAGACTTATATAAAGTTCTTGATGGAGGCTATTGCACAGTCAAATGGCGACGTTGATGATGAAATTTCCTCATTGTCTAATCCGGTTGGGGAATCTATTTCACATCTCATAAATGTGTACCAAAAGGCTGATGCAGCCGGTTGTTTGACAGAGGACCTTGCTAGTGAATATGTTGCTTTATACTTGAAACTGGAAAAGACCCATGAAGCTCAGAAGCTAGCAGAAAAGCTTTGTAATGAAAAATTTGCGGGATCAGATAAGTTGTGGCTTTCAAGAGTCTCCATTGAAATCAGATCATTGTCAAGGAACTCCGCATCTAGTAATAATGCAGATTTGCGGTCCATCTTTGTTCTTTTTTCAAATGCTTTGGGAAAAGTACCTATCTCAGAATCTGAGAGCTTGTGGCTTATGGTATGCGACTAATACGAACTCCATTTTCTAGACAATACCCATTTTCGTTTCATATTCAACGACTAAACTGGTAAAAATGCTTATTGTAAATCACAGGCGCTTAAGTTCTTTGCTCATCAGAGAACTTATTTTGACAAGCTTGTTGAGATGTCCATCATATCGGTAGCCAAAGGCAATGGGAGCGACCATGGGTTTTCTCTCGCTTCCACAATCGTCAAATTTGTTCTTCAAACGAAAGGGATTCAGAGTGCAAGAGATACATACAAGAGGTGAAATCACTTCTCTTTTTTTTTTTACCCCACATTGCAGGTTCTTGGCTTTATATTCTCACCATTGTTACCCCAAATCTTGTAGGTTCTTGGCTCTTCCTCGTCCTGGTCTTATTCTATACAAATATTGCATTGAAATAGAGACCAACCTTGCATCACTAGGTGATAAAAGCTTGTCTCACTAATGCCCGGAAGTTGTATGATTCCGCTGTTTCAAGTTACAGCCAAGACCTGGAGTTGTGGCAGGATTACTACGCACTGGAGAACAAGGTAAAATTTTGTTTCACATGAACCCAAAAACTAAGATTTAATCTCAACCGACTCTAAAGACAAAATGTTTTGTGGTGTTTTATTGCAGATGGGAACATCAGAGACAGCCAGTGGTGTATATTGGCGTGCGAGAAAGACTCTGAAGGACGCAGCAGGTTTCATTGTTCGATCTGATTTGTAATTTGATTATTGAAACACAAGGGCCCCACAATTTTGTTCGGTAAAACAGACTAGTAAATTTTGTATGAGTCGACGTTAGATTTTGTTATTTGACCGTCAACATAATGATTTTTTTAGTGGTTCTTCCATCAATTGAGAATAACGCATCTCATGAAAAACTGTTGAATTGGTGTATATTATAGTCAAAACAAGTGAATATAGAGTATTTAATATTGAAACTTGTTCAAGCAAATGGACTCGTTCTATGGAGGCAACAAAAAGTGAACCATAATTTTGGGAAGCTGGGATTTTACTTATTCTAATGGTTGGACCAAAATCGCCACAGGAGAATCCATCAACTACGAACTGGTCATTGGTCAAACTTTTCCTCTTGGTCAAACATTTTTTTATATCTCTTTGTTTTTTTTTCCTTGTAGATCTCATAAACTATATATACACATTAGATCCCTCCTAAACAACAAAAAGAACAAGAAACACCAAAGAAAAACAGAACAATCAAGAAATCCAGTAAACAAACATCCTCAGCAAGTCAGCATCTAAACCGGTTTAAATCGAGTAAAGAAAAAGATAGTCCCCATCCATATATCATATATGGCATCATTGCAGGCTTCAAGATTTCTGCTTTCTACTTCTTGTTCTTCTTGCACAAGAACAATATCCGCAGTCTCAATCCCTAAATTGCCCAAATTCAATGTCTCAATTCCCAAAATACCGATCAAGGACCGGAATTTAAGCGTTGAAGAACCAAGTTTTGAGTTGGACGGGTTCACCAAAAGTTTCGATCTTTCGCCGTTAGAGAGACAGGGGCAGAAGAAGAGAGGGTACGATGATCAGGTTTTGCAGAGGTCGCGGCTCATTGCGGTTCTAGAAGAAGTTATAGACAGAGTAGAGATGCATAAGAACATCGAAGAGCAACGCAACAACTGGAACTCTCTCTTGCTCAATTCCGTCAACATGATCACTCTCACCGCCGCTTTGATGGCCGGAATAGCCTCCGTGAACGCCATTGGAGGAGATTCTGCTACGGCGGTGAAGATAGCTTCTACGGTGTTGCTGGCCTCTGCAACGGGTGTGGTTGCCTTGATGAACAAGATTCAGCCGTCGCAGCTTGTGGAAGAGCAGAGGAACGCCACGAGGCTGTTCAAGCAGCTGAGAAACAGAATCGAGATGGTTCTGAGAGAGAAAAGCGAAGACGGAATCAGCGAAGAAGACGTGAAGGAAGCGATGGAGAGAGTGCTCTGTTTAGACAGAGCTTACCCACTTCCTCTCATTGGCACAATGCTCGAGAAGTTCCCTCAAGAATTCAGGCCAGCGACTTGGTGGCCCCAAACAAAACCCGAATTCACCAGTTCGAGAACCGCGGTCAACGGTTGGAACACAGAGCTAGAGATGGAGATGAGAGAGGTTGTTGAGGTTATAAAGACGAGAGATGCAGAGGAATACGAGAAATTAGGTAACGTGGCATTGAAGTTAAACCGGGCTTTAGCAATCTCTGGACCAGTGTTAACCGGAATTGCTGCTGTAAGTTCCGGATTTATAGGCCACGGTTCGGGTTTAGCTGGAGTAGTAGCAACGACGTGCGCTTCATTGGCTGCCGTAGTGAACACGTTAGAGCACGGTGGTCAAGTAGGGATGGTGTTTGAGATGTATAGAAACTCAGCCGGATTCTTCTCTCTATTGGAAGAAACGATCAAAACAGAGAGAAGAGAGAACGGGCAAGTTTTCGAGACCAAAGTAGCGTTGAAACTCGGGAGAAGCTTGTCTGGATTGAGAGATCTCGCCAGAAGATCGAGCTTGTCTCGGTTACAAGGATCAGCCATTGATGAATGCGCAAGCAAGCTCTTCTAATTAGTTTCTATACTCTACAGATATACAGATTATTCATTAATACTTTTTGAGTATAGATAGAGATGATAGATGATTCCTCCATTCTTTGACTTGTTGTACAAACATATTTATTGTTACTGAATATAGGGATGCAAATTACAAATAAACTCTAGAAATATACCATGTACAATCCAATCCTAATATTCAACGACATCGTTTTAGTGAAAAAAAATTAAAAAAAAACACTGGAAAGAGAATTGGAAATACTTTTGGTGAATAAATAGAATTTAATCAAAAAAGTCCTTTGTATAATTGATATAAGTTTGAGCTGTTTGTCGACTGATAACTGAAAACTACCGAATCTTATTGTTGTCATGTGATCAACTTTATTTAACCAACAATTATTGATTTTTGCTTTGTAAACTTCGGTTTGATTAACCAAACCATTTTTTTTGAACATACCAAACAATTTACTTAATATGAATATGTATAATGACAATACAAAACGATTGATGTGATTACCCTTTTATTTGCTCTATTAACATTTTATAATTATTAGATTTTGAATTAAGAAAAAAAGAAAAAAAGTTAGAAAAAAATCGTCAAAACATAAGCACAACATGAGCAAATTATTAGTTTTTTTTTGGTCAACAGAGAAAATTATTAGCTATAATAAAATAGTTGGATGCAATCCACAAAATCGAAGCTATAATTTTTATTTTTAGTTGATCTGTACTGGTAATCAAGTGGTTTATACTAATATGACTACAAACAACAATCTGAAAACAAATAATCTTTGTTTTTGATGTTCGTCATTTAAACTTTTCTTTCATTGATTTTCTTTGCATCATCTAAAAAAACTCTACATGAACTATTATTTTTTCAGTTTCATTTATCTATTTTGTTGTGTTTATTTGAACATGAATAAATCATTGGGAAGAATTTGCTTGGGGATATCGTCCCAGAGCACTTCACCAGAGAGCATACTTATGTTACCGTGGAAGGGGAGATAGAATTCTTGAAAATGAAATGTTTTGGTCGGCAAAAAGATACCAAAATTTGTTCTAGCGGATGCTAAGTTTTTGTCGACTCCGAGGCTACAAATATTATCGTAATAAGTATTTACTTCAAATATTTTTAGATAGTCTCTCACTTGTTAATTACCCTTAATGAACTTTTTTTGGTATGGTCTTTAAAGTACATTTATTGTGATGACAAGGCATGTAAATTTTAACATTTTTGAAGGTAATTAATATTCCAAAATGTACTTATCCAATAATATAATAGAGATTAATTAAGTAGATATATAATATAAACATTGTTTAGCAAACAAAAAAAGGATAATAGAACCATTTCTGCAAAAAGCTTATAAATATCGATCGTCTCCTCTTCTTTTCATTACAGTCTTTTCCATTATTTCTTCTCTGCTTCTTTTCCAATAGTTTTCTCCAAAAAAAATGATGAGCGTTAACCGGAGTTTGTGGCCCGGTGGTAAAGGGGTCACAGCTATGACTTCCGCCACTTGGGTTCAAGTGCTGGCCACTAGGGTATTCACATGAAGTTATCAGCTCTCCAAGATAGTCGGGATCCACCGAAAGTGAAGCCCGGAAACCTGGGTTAAAAAAAAAAAAAAAAAAATGATGAGCGTTACCATGCAAACTTTAGTTTTTTTTTTAATAATATCAATAATGATGATTCCTACATGCCTTGGGTTCAGGGTTGGCTCAAAAATCACAAAAACATTATACTCCGTGCAATATTTAAATTATAGTTGGTCTAGACCCGAGATCGATCCTCCTCAAACGCGAAATTATCTAAATCATTTTTTATTTGTCCAGTCAAAATAGTATCATGCTTTAGGCCCATTAGAAAATCATGTGAATGGGCTACTCGACGGCTATACTCAACATGAGGGGATTAATCGGGTGATAAAAACTCATATCATCCATGACAATAAAAAAAAAATATATATATATATTTAAAATATGGATCCTAATTATTCATCATAATATTTTAAAAAAAAATAAAAAAAATAAATATA